>VMDR010036661.1:0-10426 GCA_007922815.1 Macrotus californicus | reverse complement strand
CTCCCCCCTTTTCCCTTACAGCTGTCAATCTATTATTCCATGATTCCATACCTCTGATTCTATTTTGCTCATTAGTTTATTTTGTTCGTTGAATTCCTCTAATAAGTGACATCATATGCTCCCAATTGGGGACCTGGCCTGCACCCCAAGCATGTACCCTGATGGGGAATGGAACCAGCAACCTTTTGGTTCACAGACCTGTGCTCAATGCACTGAGTCACACCAGTCAGGGCAGAACCCACATTTTAGTTGATAATAAAGCACTTTGAAATGTCCCTTATAGCCAGGCATGACATGTGACAATGTTCCAGATGAGATGTAAGTGGAAAATGATATGAAAATTCCTAGAAGACTGCTGAAAGGACACTAAGTCATTTAGAAAATATACGTCCTTTCTCCGTTCCTTCTCCCTGAATTCAGTGCAGCTGATATGAGGGCAGGTGTTCCAGCAGCCATCATGGACCAAGAGATGACCTTGAGAATGACAGCCATCCACAGGATGGTCAAATCAGGGGGAGGAAGGAGCCCAGGTTTCTAATGAGCACAGAGCCACCATGACAGCCATGTACTCTCTTCTGTTTCTTTTATAGGGAAGAAAAAAACTTTTATAAGACATGTGGACTTGGCTGTTATATGAAGCTAAACCTAACTGTAGCAGATACTTTTAAAAATCAATATGCCTTTGTATTATTTATACAACTTTAATTCCTAATGTCACTAGTGCGTTTAGCACAGTATTTTCTCAGATTAAAAAATTATTTATGAACTCTTTTTTCTTACATTTATTTGTCAGAGTTATGTGATAGGGAAAAAAAACAGCCAGAAAATTAAGAAACCTGTTTTAAGGTAATAGAACTTGAAAAAATTTTTTTTATATCTTTAAAATGAAGCATTTGACATAAATGACCTCTAAAGCCCCTTTCAGGAGCAAGAGTTCCCCTCATCCTGCATGTCTTGTTTTCATTACATCGTTATTAACAAGGTCAAATGTGTACCAATTATTTAACAAACATTGTGCCAAGCACTTGGCACATATTCACTCAACCATCATAACAGACCTGTGAGGTAGGTGTCTCCCATCCTACAAATAAGAAAACTGAGGCACATAGAGGTGAAATAATTTACCTAAGTCACCCAACATATACCTGGCAGAACTCGGATTCAAACCCAGGAAGCCTGACTGTGTCCGTGACCTTAACCACTACCCTCTCCTGCCCCGAGGAACAGAGCAGTACATTAGCTCCACTGAACCAGGACACCGCAGTCACTGCAGTGCACGCGGCTCAAAGAACCAAGCAAGGCCTGTCAGTTTGATTCACAAAATATGTCTCAGTGTACTTTCTCCCACAGGGGCATCAGAAGGGTGCCTGTGCTGGGCCGAGGACAGGATGGATGCAGTTGCCCTGAGAGGCAGGACTGAGGAAATTTTTTTAGAATAACCTGGGGAGGGAGGGTGTTCATTCTTTCTAATTTTTAAATAATTAGCAAGTGACTAAATAAACCATTGCCTATCCTTTTTCCAAGCTGGATGCTCCACTGATCTTGCCATTGCCATGCTGCAGACGGGCTACACGCTGCCAGGCCTGGTGCTGAGCTTCTGTGCCAGCAGCTCCAGCCGCTGCTCCTCATACTTCCCTGGCGTGTGAATACTGGGTTTCACATAGAAACGTGAAAAATGCCTTTGAGCTAATTTCTACATGAAATATAATATATTTGCCAGATAAGCTGGACCCTCATCATATTCATAAATCAATTATGTTTATCCTTAGCCAAGAAAGTACTAAAATGTTCTTTCCTCATTTTGAAATCCAATCTGATATTCACAGTAATTACGCTGCCCTTCATATGAATCATTGTCTCACACTGCAGTTATGAGTACTGTGGCTGATTCATTTTCTGCTTTATAGTATTTGAAATGATAATTTCACTTGTGGTAGGATTTGGGGAGTTATTGAAGTAAATCCTTTTATTCACTAGCTTTTATTTTTTTTCCTCATCTTCAGTCTCTTTGTTAAGATGTTACACCAAAGTTTTCTGAAGGCCGTAGCAAGCAGGAGAACAGACTGTTAAATCCCGCTGAAGCCAGCAAAGCCGTACAAAGGGATGGTGAAGCCTCTCTCTCTACAGCTTTTCCTTGATCTTGCCTTTCTTACAAGAGTCACATCACACCTGTCTTCTTGTGTCCCTTTCAAACACCTGAAATATATTTATGTTAACATTTTGTGCTCAAATACTTTTAAAATGTCAAAGTCCTTATTTCTGGTCCTTATCTAAATACACACAAATAAATAGGAGTTTTTTTAAGTGTCATATACATCATCATTTTGGAAGAACCACATTTAAAGGCAGATGTCTGCTATCCTCCTACCTCCAATATCACACACATTATTTTGTGCATATCAAGAAGGTGTCATGGGATATTTAGTTTGCAGATTATGTCCTGCTGCCATTTCCACATTAAATGCTCCACTGTCAGAATTAGTGGAAACAGGTGGACCCCACAGAAGCAAGGTCACCTGACCCGGACTGCCAACCCAAGTGCCACGTAAGGAGATGGGAAAGCAAGAGTCTTTTCCATGCTGCCATCACTCCAAGACAACATAATAGTAGAAGGGAAGACTCGCCAATGCAGATATTTGGGAGGGTCACTCCAGCAAGGAATTCCTTCCCGTGACCACAGTCAGAAGTAGATTCTATTTCAACATCCAACCATGATAGGTTTACTTTAGGAGAATTGTTTATATTATACTCCATTTCAGGGTTCTTCCTTCCCTAAAAAGCTGATCAAAGCCTATTCTCTCTTTGCATTGGAAGTATTGAGCTCTTCGTCTTCACACTTTAGTAATAAAATTTTATCTTCATAATGGGAGTGACCACTCATCGAATATTCACAACGTGTGGTACACTGCGGTAATAGCTCTGGAGTCACAGTCCTGTTTGAACCTAAAACAGACCTTTGTTGTGTTATCAACTCTTCCTCATACATGAAGATATAAAGCATCACATAACTAGTAAAGGCAAGATTCATATCAAATCCCAGGCTTTGGGGACTTCAAAACCCATGTTTTTGACTACCAGCTCATGCTGTATATGAGCTGCACTCAGTAGATTGCCCAGGAGCCATGCTGTTTTTCCCCACGTCTTTTCATTAGCCACATGTCTTGCTATAACCAGTTGGTTTTTAGAAACTTCCTTTTTGCTTTTCCTTTTCAATGCCCACAAAGTTTTGTGAGTATTTTTTAAGGAGTTAGAGTGAATACAGAACAATGATATTATTCAAAAGCACAATTTGTTTTAAATGGCTTCAACCATTTTCTTTATCAACACATTTATTAAAAACCACATAAAAAGACCCCAAACTAGCTGCATTTTTATATTGGCTGAAGACAATTATGCATTTTGTAACATGACTGGTTTTAAGATACAGAATGACACACACACCTCTGTACAGCAGAGCCACTGGTCTTCAAATGGGTACTTCAGCCAGCGGGCCTGCCTCACCCCTGGCTTCCAATGTGGAGCTGCCCTGACACCTAGTGGCCAAAGATTAGAGAAGATATCAATAGCCATATAGCATATGGCAGTTCTAATTCAGAAGCATACTGACAATGTTATATAGCTACTGAAATTTTAAATTAGTACAGAGCTTTAGAGTTTACAACTCACTTTTGTATAAATTATTGATTTGTGGACTTGTATATAATGTCTTTCCTATTTTGTTTAGTTTTTTTTAATATTTATTGCAATTGATACACCAAAGTCATGGTTTATTGAGTACAAGAATGAAACTTAGTATTTGATTCTTTCTATTTTTTTCTTGTTTTTTTAAACTACTTTATTGTTGTTCAATTACAGTTGTCTGTATTTTCCCCCCACCCCAGCCAATCCCACCTCCCTCCCTTGCTCCCACCCTCCCCCTTGGTTATGTCCATGTGTCCTTTATAGTGGTTCCTGAGAGCCCTTCCTCCCACTATCCCCTCCCCCCTCCACTCAGGCTATGGTAAGATTGTTCTTAGTTTCAATGTCTCTGGTTATATTTTGTTTGCTTTTTTCTTTTGTTTCACTCTTCCAGTATCTGTCAAGATGCTTGCATAGAATTAAGAGCACATATTAAAGAAAAATGGAACATTTAAAAAGTAGACCAGAAACAAAATGTCTTCAAGTTAGATGGACATCAGCCTCACCTGAGAAATCTGCATAGGGGTTTACAGGGGTTTGCTTGTGTGTGTGTGGGAGTGTGTGTTTGCTGGGGGTAGGATACCCCTTGTTGTGCTTCATCTCAGGGCCACTGAATTGGCATCCCTGGCATGTATTCTAGAAACACACTGACAGCCAACCCTGATTTTAGTTTAGGTTTGTGCTCCTTTAGCTGTATTGCTTTAAAGTCTCCGGACAAGATATACAGGCAGTATGTCTAATTTCATGGTCAATTTCAATTTTGCAAATCAGGTTCAATTTTGCAAAATACACTTCAGTTGATGCATAGTGTATGAAGAATTATCAGAAACATCTATAACTTACAAAGCCCCTCTGGAGTATATCCAGGATAAACCTCACTAGCTGTAACTACTAGTTCTTTTCTGTCAGCCATGTCTTATTAAATGCTAACCATGTGACAAGAATCCGGCTGAAGGTCACTCTGCTTTTATGAGGAAGCCTCTTGTCTTAAAGGAGCTCAAAGTCTAAAAAAGGAACGTTTAACTCAGTGTCAGAAATAATTCACTAATCGTTATTTTAACCAATTTATCTATTAAACAAATATACACATTATGTCCAGTAAAGTAGAATTTTAATCCAGCTATTACAAAGACATCATTTGACCTCAGTTCTTAGTTTTATAATGTCATTGATTGAAATAATGTCCTACAAAACGTGTCACGTGTTATAACTTTCAACTAGTTTTTGATCACTGAGATGGCTACTTCTCTCTCCCCAAGACTCTCCTAATCCAACGAAGAAAATGTCAGTACTCTGGTCAGAAATCTGGTTATTGAAAGACAAGTCAGATTGCAAAGAGCATCAACATGCTTAGAAAAGGTTCACATGTGAAGTGTTCTGTGCCACTACTTACCTTATTCTCAGCCTACAATAAAAGGGACACTCATTACCATCTGCCTCTCAGAGCTGGAATGAGAATGAGTATAATATGGATACTTTCAGTGTCACTTGGTAATGGCAGCCAAAGGAAAAGTAGATGTTTTCATTACCGATTCCCTTTTTCAGTCTAGAAAATGAAAATGGTCATTTCTTCTATATGCAAAAGGCATGTGGGACATAAGTTCACGTAAGTTTTCCCAGTTTTTCTTTGTGGGAATTGTGAAAAAAATTCCTCAAGATAGTCATTTATAAATTAGATTTTTAAATATTATTTCTCTGTTGTCCCTCCTTTGACTGTGTTGTTATCTCTGCTGAGAACAGCCCCACATACCTCCTGGCCACCCCCTGAATTACCCACGTGCATACAGAACAAAGCACAAATATTATGTTGTCATAGCAGATTTTCTACCCTCCCAAAGTAGGGCCTTCCTGTTATTCTGTAAACATCTATTGTTTCTTCATAGCATTTTTTATGTTTTCTAATTATTTAGTCTATTGATTTACTTGTATTTTTTCTATTTCTCTTATGAGCTCGATGAAGCAGGGTGTATGTTGGTTTTGCTAAATTGTAACCTAGTGCCAAATACAGCACATTTAGAATCTCAGTAAATATTTCTTAAATCAATAAATACTACTTGAATATTCTGTAGTTGAATGAATCCTATGCTTATGTACAACTTTAGGGTACTCAATTATATAATGGTACGAGTTTGAGAAATCACTTCATAAAATACTGGAAAGCTTTCCATCAAGAAGAGGGATCAGAGCATAAAATTTCAAATGTGAAAATTCAACAGAATTCACTGTGATAAGTTTTATCATTTTACCCATTTCCTTCCATGTCTGCTGCCAGTAGCAGCCTGAGGACGTGATGTTATGGAAGGCAAACTTGGTCTGTGCTGCCTTTTGCCGAAGGAGTTCCTGTTCTGTGACACTGGAGCTGCAGACCTTGCTCTCCCAAGGTGGGGCTGTGATTGAGGAGTTCTTTTTTCTGAGCCAGTGAAAAGAGAGACTCTTTCTCCAGGGCCTTGGCAGTAAGGAGAAGATTTAGAATTTGAAGCTGCAATTTTCCACCTTCATGGACTTTTGCTCAACAACGTACAGCTTTCCTTTGATTTGCAGAATTAGTCATTTCTCAATGAAATGGAGAAAGAAATGATAAATTAGAGAGAACCTAAAAACTAATTAAGGCAGTCACTTTCTAATCCTTGTAACAAAATTGTCACGACTAACTTTTACTGTACATTCTTTGAAATTATAAATTTTTGTCCCATAGAATTTTCAAATTTACCTCACAGTGTCCATGACTTAATTTACCACAAATTTACTAGCCTTATGATTGAAATTATATTTCCTGTGATTCTACAAATATTTATTAAATGCCTACTGTTGCCAGCCCTGTACTAGGCATTGGCCATATATGATTTTTGACCTCATGATCTAGTTGGAGAAATATCCATTAATTCAATAACCAAACACAAAGTATAAAAGTAAAATTGTGATGGATATTAGGAGTGGTGATTGTGATAAAAATATATATAATTAGAAAACAAGGCTATCTTGGAGGAGTAATGTGCTGAGATCAGGAAGGTAAGACTTAATTGCAACAAAGAAGGGGGGATGTGTGCCTCCAAATCAGGAAACAGTGTGCAAACAGCCCTGGTAACAAAGATGACAGTGTGTATGAGACCTAGGGGACTGGTAAGGTGGGGTCAGACAGAGCTGGCTAGTGCACTATGAATTGAAGCTGGAGAGGTAGGGCAGGACCAGGCTGAACAGCATAGGCTAGGCTGATGAGCTTTGTTTTTATTCCAAGAGCAATAAAGAATTGCTTTAAAAAAACAAACAACAAACCTCATCCTGCAGTGTAGAGAATACAGTGGGATAAGAATAACTGTGAGGAGAATGCTTGGGAGGCTATTTCGCTATCCCAGGAAAGAGATGTGGCAAAATCATTGTTGAAAATGAGGGATTGGGACAGGCAGGGTGTTATAAAAAATTTGATGAGACTTCCATTTTGAAATGGTTGCGGTGAATTGAAGAGAAAGTTTCCAGAGAGGCAGTCGGGTTAACAGAAGGTATTCTGGGGCATTTTTGAGTTTGGTAATCATTAATTACGATGGAATCAATCTGACCTCTTGTGAAATTCTCTAATGCAACGCTTTGCTGCTCTGGGGGCTGTGCAGTGGTTTCATCCAGGCCAGTGGTTCTACCATCTTGGTGCAATGGAAAACACAGAGCCATCAGACAGTATGTTATTAAAATAAAACTATAGGTTATCATCGTGATAGGAAGAGATGTGAAGGAAGTAGAGGGGATAAAGGACTGGGATGCCCAAGTGTGTTTTAAAAATAGTTGTAGTGGGTGTTGTTGAATAATCACTGTGGACTTGGAAGTGCATTCATTAGAGATGATGGCAAATCCTCATGGTGACTCTGGTATGGATGGCTGGCAAGAGAGAGAACACTGGGGATAAGGAGGCTATGGTGATGGTGAGTCATTGGGATATAAATTACCATTAGACAGATAAATAGCAGGGTCTGGGGCAGAAAAGACCCTGGAGAGCCTGGTGCCAGAGTCTTCGGTGACAGAGAAGTGAGCAGGATGTCTGCAGACATTAACTATGAGGAGCAGTAGACGTGATGGCATGTGCTTCAAAAAGACAAGTAACCAGATGGGAGCTCTAATGGGAGCACGAAGAGTGCCAGTTTCTCTTCTTGAACATGACGTTCATGGGATGGCTGAGAAAATAGCCAGCACTGAAAATTGGTGCCTTCAGAGGCAAACCAGAACTCAGTGAAGACATGGAGAGGACATGCTGGGCTTTGCAGGTTTGAGTGGCACTTCAAGAGGGTGACGTGGAAGGGTTTGTGAAGAGGGAGAGGTTAAAGGGCGGAGTTGGGAGCAAAGAAGGCCAGAGCAATATGGCAGTGATATACTTGATTTGAAATGTTCCAGTATTATTAAGAGGTATCAGAAAAGAATTTTCTAACCAAAAGTAAATATTAATTCTCATTGATTTAAAATGCAAATATTATGGCATGAATTGCTTATATCTGTCAAGATTCATGAAACATAGACAAAAAGATATTATGCAAAACCCCACAGATTCAACAAGATAATCTTTTATTATCTTTCACTTTAAAAGGAAGCTGATTAAAACATAATAATGAATAAAAAGAAACTATTGAAATACTAATAAATGAAGCAACGTAGAACAAACTGAAGCTGCTCAGTAGTAATTTCATGGTAGGTACCTTTGCAAGTGCCTTCCAAAAAGTATGTAAACCCTTGACAGAAATGCCACCAAATCCTGATCAATATATAAATTTTATTTTAATTCAACTGAATGTATGCACCGTTTGGATGCTGTCCTGTTAAGCATTGTTGAATACAACAGATCATTAAATATGCTTTACAATTGTGAAAACGACCTCCTATTAGAGAATAAAGAGATATAATGCAGGAAAAATGTTGTACCAAGGAAAGATGGTGAGCTTTCTGAAACATGTGATACTTGCAAGACCGTGCAGTCGGAGGACAACCAGGGTGCAAGGGTAAAAAAGGGAGGGGTGGAAAACTGGGGAGATGTTGTTTTATTGTAATTTGGAATGAGTTAGAAATATTGAAGACATGCCAAGTATTGTTTTTCATCTCATGACTGTTTCCGAAATCTTTGGCATTTGAAGCCATGCAACTCATGTAAAGTTGCTGAGAAAGTAGTGGACAAAGCCAAAGCACGCCACAGAGAGTGAATAGGTTTGGGATCAGAAAGACCAGATCAGAAAGACTTTGTAGCTGTGGGTCTTGACCAGGTTAGCCAGGGCCTTTGAACCTCAGTTTCCTGGGAGCTTGGCTGGGAGGGGTGAGTGAAATGATGTGGATAGTATATGACAAAGTGCCTGACACACAGGAGCTGCTCCGTAACCTGTCATAGAGGTCGTGCAGTGTCATCAGTGATCATGGGCTTGGAAACCAGACTTCTGGTTCAGATCCCAGCTCTGCTACTTACTTTCTGTATAATTTTTGGGCAAGTCTTTTATCTTTCCTGCAATTCAATGTTCTCTTCTGCAAATGGAGATAATAATACCAGTTATCTCAAAAGGTTGTTTTCAGAATATAATGAACTTACACCTTTTTGAAAACAGCCTGACATATATTAAGTATCCAGAAAATATTTACTTATAAAAATTGTATTTAAAGTAATTAATTATGATATAGTGTTAACTAATACAAATCATTATTAATAGTATCATTAAGGATTCTTTGTTACAGCATGCAGTCCAGAAGGAGAAAACGTATGAAGGTAAAGAGCTTTCATTGAACTACATGTTATTTTTTGAAAAGATCACACTAAGGTATTATTTTACTCATCTGATGTGGCCTATATATATTTTGAAGATCGATGTAATTCATGGTAATGCTCTTCCAAAAGGCACATAAAACTATATGAGAAGTAATCTTCTGCTTATTGATCAGCCTAAGGTTTTATTCCCTTTTCTCAGCCAATTTTTCAATGCCTTCCCAGCAGTTTAGATGTAATTACAAACATCTGGTCCCACTGACGTCTCCTTAGGTTTATTGCTCCAGCTCCAGACATTCTTTTTAGAAGTACCATTTTACTGTTCATTTAGTAGAAATGAGGCAACTCTGAGTGTAATATGGTTGCTGTGAAATAAGTAATTTCTAGCAACCCGTTGAGACAATGTTTACTACTTGTTCTTGGTAAATACATGTGCATGTCCCCGAACATATTACTTAGAGATAGAATTTACTTTTCTTTCCAGCCACAAAAAGGAGAAGTGGGGGGAGTTAAGATGATTGAAAAAGATGTATGTTATTTTTATTTTCAGTTGATTCATAGCCCCACTTCTCTTCATTAGTTATTAAGCAGATAGCTTCCGCAATTTTTCTGTAAGGGAAAAACTAGGTATTTTTCTGGAATGTCTCTTAGAATATAATGGTATCTTATGTAATCTATGTATTGAATAGACAACACATTAAAATTACTAAAATCCTTGGAAAATTTAGGTGGTATGAAATCTTTTGACATCTTTAAAGAAAACAGTCTTACTCTGTGAGACAAGAAAAACAGAAAGATCACCTGGGGCAGACTGGTAAGGAATTGGGTGTTGGGTCTTGGTAAGGAGGCTTGGAAGCCCAGCCCTTCTGCCTGAGGGCTGTGTAATCATCATGGAGGTGTTTCCTCTCTTTGAGCCTCTATAAAGTAGGGCTAATAATACTCATCAAGGTGTATGGTGAAGATTTCACACAATCCTGTGGATTACACAGCTAGTACCATGCATCTCCGAAATAGATGCTCTGTTAA
>VMDR010036660.1:0-10434 GCA_007922815.1 Macrotus californicus | reverse complement strand
CACAAAACTTTCTTCTTTTTTATTTAGAAACATCTATTAATTTTTATTATCATAAAAGTGATCCATGCGTATTGTAAAAAACAATTCTAACACAGGAATGCACAAAACAAAGTTTCGAGAACTCTGTCTTTTCTCCAGTCCCACTATCTGGACACAACCCATGTTAACAGAGGGTACATGTTCTCTCAGACTGTAGCTGGGCATTTACAAATACATTATCTACGTGCCCCAAGTGATTCCACATCTTTTCTTAACTACAGACCATGAACAAGTTACATATCAATACACATTCACCTTTTCCATAATTTTTAAGAGCCTCAGATAATTCCACTGTGTTCAGCAACTTTCTGCTCCTTGGTAACTTGAAAATACCTTTGGTGAAACAACTTACTACTCAAAGCTCTAGAAGGAAAAAGGCTAATAATGTTATGTTTTCATACCGGCTACTGAGCAGGTAAAGAAATAGTACTCCACTGTTTCACTGACAGAATTTTTTTTGTAATGCAATTTTTATACTGCTTTTAAAAGTGACAGGAAAATTACCAAAAGTAGTTACAAACAAAAGCCACCTGTCATAAGAAAATGATTCACTTTTCTAAAATACAAAGAAAAAAATATGGTAACTTCTGAATTAATATGACTACCTACCAGAGAGTTCTGTTTGGGTCTGTGGGAGACACCACAAAAAAAGAAGACAGTCCTGATACTAAGAAGTTTTATAAACTTACTATGGAGGTATGATATGCAGGTGCGAAAAAATTACAGAATGAGAATGGCAATGTACAACGTAGGAACAGGTAGTGTTACACACATACTCTGCCTGTTCCTTCCTTCTGATCTTCAAACAAGAAAAGTACAAAGAACATATGGAGACCTGATGCCTGAGAGTGACAGGTTTTATCAATGTAATATTTCAAGGACAGGGGTTATCTTACATTTCTATGCCTAGCACTCTGCAACACAGAGGACTACAGAGAGATCTCATTCAATACCTGGAGGAATGAGTTCAATTAAAAATTTATTACTCATTAAAAAAACCTCTCTATCGCTATTTTAGAGTAGCATGTATGAACACCGACCAGCCAGAGGGCTGCACCGGGAACACTTGCTACACTTACCGTAGGGCTTCTGCATAAAAAAGGTACTCCTTTAACTGATCTGCATAGTGTTCTTCATCTTCCAAAATGTCATCAATAGAAGATGCGTACCTGTTTAAATAACACATTGCAGAAGTGACTTTTATCAGTTAGTGCGTTACAAAGAAGCTATTCAAAGTGTGGTCCACAGACCATCTGCTACCCATCAGTAACAAAGGTAGGTACAGAAAGTAAGAACATTTAGAAATATTTATGAGGAATTTCTAATTACCATGACACAATTTTACTGCATTTTACTACAATGTTTCAATCACCAATGGCTTGGAAATAGAAAACAAAACAAACCAAAATATGGTCCTTCTTACAGGTAGCTTAAGAAGCATTGTAAGACTGTAACATATTTTGTTCAAAGATATTATAAAAGCGCTACAAAATCCGTAGAAAGAATGAGAGCTTAGTGTAACTGGTGCACAAATGTTCTCGGCAGCCACCACATACAGTAACGCCAAAAAGCTATGAAAGGAAAAGTTAAGCAAATGATGACTGCAGAAAATTTCAGAAACCTTATTTTAATCAAATTCTCCATAAACCTCTGCTTCGATTCAAACAACCCCTCATTGTTATGCCATTCTTGTTCCTGGGCCTGAATCCTTCCTGCACAGAAACGCGACGGCTCTCCACACTGCTTCTCCAAATCCCGCACGCACATAACCTGAACACCTCTAGGAAACCCTGACAGACTACTTAAGCACCTGTTTATCACACTACTCCTGACCTCTGAGTGACCATGTAAAACTTAACTGTATCGAAGCACTATCTCAAGTACTGGTTTTATTTCCCTGACCACACTGTAAACTCCGGAAGGTCATGGGGTCATCCATTTGCTACTTCTGCAGAGTGTAATGGTCATGCTTTTTTCAAAGTAATTCTGATTCCTTAGCATGGGAATAAAAGAAATAGTCTCTGGGCCTGCTTCACTTAGGTAAGCAAAGTTCACTGAAGTTCTAAAAATAAGTAAGTAAACCTAAGTTAAGGTTCACTAAAAAGTGATGTGCTTATAGGATTTGTAAAAGGAGGCAAATTACACATTCCATAATTACAAATTTGCATTTGTAGAGTATGGGATATCTTCTAAGAACCACTGCTTTCAGTAGGGAAAACTGCCTTAGCTCATAACGCTATGATTCTGGAAGAGTTAATGCCAATGAAACAAAAAAGAAGAACCAGAGGGCTAGTGGTTTAAAAATAGGATAAACGACACATTCTTGGGTAGAAAAGTTTAATTGGTAAAGTATTTTAGCTATAAGTACTAACATTAATTTTATTTAATACTTTACAATCAACTGAAGGGATAATACTAAATTCCTGCAAATACTGAAAATGTTATGTCAACAGAATGAAGGAAAACTTCTTAACAAACTGGTTGAAAAGCAGCCAGTTAGCTGAAATATGGCCCACAGAAAAATAATATTTAGATAAAATTTATTTAAAAAAATTTTTATTATTGAGCTGTGGTTCTTTACATATTAAGGTTAGAAATGTTTAATCCTAGTCTGTGACTTGCTTCTTTATCATCTTAATGGTGTCTTTTGCGTGCATGTGGTAAAATATATGTAACATAAAATTTACCTTTCTAAAAAAAATTTTTAGCCCTGATTGGTGTGGCTCAGTGGATTGAGTGTTGGTCTGAGAACCAAAGGGTTGCCAGTTCCATTCCCAGTCAGGGCACATGCCTGGGTTGTGGGCCAGGTCCCCAGTAGGGGGTGCTCAAGAGGCAACCATACATTGATGTTTCTCTCCCTTTCTCCCTCCCTTTCCCTCTCTAAAATAAATAAATAAAATCTTAAAAAAAAATTTTTAATCCCCACCCAAGGATATGCTTATTGATTTTTTAGAGAGAGAAGATTGATCAGTTGCTTCCTATACACACCCCATCCAAGTACCAAACCCACAACATAGGTATGTGCCCTGACCGGAGATCAAATCCACAACCTTTCGGTGTATGGGACAACACTCCAACCAACTGATCTACCTGGCCAGGGCCCTTGTTAAGAATTTTTAAATGTACAGTATGGTGGCTTTAAGACAGATTCACGTTTTTTTAAATTGACTTGACAGGGAGAGAATGACAGGTGGGGTGGCGGGGGGAGAGAGAGAGAGACATCAATTTGTCGTTCTACTTACTGATGCATTCTTTGGCTGATTCTTGCATGTGCCCTGACTGGGAATCAAACCTGCCACCCAGGCGTATCAGGACCATGCTCTCATCCCCCGAGCTATCTGGTCAGGGCAGACCAATCCCGCACACTCACACTGCTGTGCAGTCACCAGCACCCGCCCCCCCACCCCCCCAGAAACAGTGCCCGCCCATCAGTAATCCCCTCATTCCCCCACCCCCCCACAGGTCACTCCGCCTTCTGACAGGCAGGACTTTAAATTCTGATGAGGAACAATTCACCGCTATTGCTTTTCTTCTGATGTCCTTTTTCAGGAATCTCTGCTTGCTCAAAGGTTGCAACAATATTTCCCTGTTTTCTACCAAAAGCTGTAATTTTAACTTTTGCACTTATGCATATGGTCCAAATTGAATTAGTTTTTATGTAAGGTGTGAAATATGCCTCCACGTTCATTTTTTTCCTCCATGCAGATACCTAGCTGATTTCCAGAATCACTTCTTCCAGTGGATTATGTAACTGTAAGTCTATTCCTGCACTGTGTTCTGCTTCATTGATTGATGTATCTCAATACCGTGCTATCTTGCTAACGACAGCTTTATAGAGTAAGTCTTGAAGTCAGGTAATGTACTCCAAAATTTTTTCCAAGATTATTTTGGCTATTCTGGATCCTCTGAATTTCCATATACATTTTAGAATCAGCTTATCAATTTCTCTTAAAAAGTCACTGTAATTTTGATTAGGGCTATAAGCCAGAAGAATGGTCATATAAACATTACTGAGTCTCCCAAATCATGAACATGACTTCTCTTTCCATTTAAGTCTCCTTTCATTTCTCGTAGCAATGTTTATACATAAAGTTTTCAGTGCTGAGGTCTTTCACATCTTCCATTAAATTAATCTCTAAGTACTGATTTGATGCTATCGCAATAGCATTGTTTTTTAAATTTTTATTTTCCAGTTGCTAGTGTATAAAAACAGTAATCTTTTTATATATTGATAAGTTCTATAACATTTTTGGTTGATTCTTTATGTTTTTTTCCCAAAGACTTTATTTATTTATTTTAGGCAGAGGGAAAGGGAGGGGGAAAAAGAGGGACAGAAACATCACTGTGTGGTTGTCTCTCACGTGCCCCCTACTGGGCACCTGGCCTGCAACCCAGGCATGTGCCCTGACTGGGAATCGAACCTGTGACCCTTTGGTTCTCAGGCCAGCACTCAATCCAGTGAGCCACACCAGCCAGGACTGATTCTTTATGTCTTTTAATGTAAAAGACACTGTTAACTGTAAAGAAAGACAGTTTACTTCTTCCTTTCTAAGATTTATTCTAAAGTTGATTTTCTGGCCTCATGGCACAACTAGGACCTCTAACACAATAGCAGACAACCTTGCCTGCTCCTGATCTTATGAGAAAATGCCAGTATTTCACTATTAAGTACAACATTAGCTGTACGTTTTAGAAAGGTAATACCTTTCATTCCCAATTTGATAATTTTCACTGTGAATTAATGCTGAAGTGCTTTTTCTATATGTATTGAAAAAAGCATACAGACTTTCTTATTTATTCTGCCAATATGAGTCAGACTGATTGGTTTTTAAATGTGAAGTTAACCTTGCAACTCCTGAGACAGTCTTCTTTAAGGCAGACCTGTACACACAAAGCATAATACAAATGCCAGAAAACTTGGTCACAGAAGAACAGAAGAGGCACTAACACTTCGCCGCTAGACTTCACCTCTGGTTCTACCTCACACTCCTGGGTACTCACACGTCCATGTGATGACCAGCACTCTGCAGTCCATCCCCCATTTCTTTCTCTATGGCACTCCATTCACTAGCAAGAAAAAGATAAAACCGAAAACATCCTGAATTAGATATGGATTATTGGTAAACACAATCTTTTACAAGGTTATTTTTCTAACTAGCTTTTAAACAACGTATATTATCTACATTCGGATTTATTTTCTGTGACTCAAAAATGCTGCTTTCCCCTTAAGTTTCAAACTAAATGCAAGTGAAGGCTACAAAGTGTTAGCTCAAAGGCTGATAACCCGCTGCTGACAAGTGTGAAGTAAGTCTCATACAGAACAGCTCCCCTCACGGACGACTCTCTCAGTGAGGGCGCCCATTAAACCAGTTGTGGAGCTTTCAGAAACCACGGGTGCTCACCCTGCTCTTGATCGACTTAGGCAGAATCTCTGGGGTAGAACTAGGCAGGCAGTTTTAAACACTCCACAGATGATTCTGACGAGCACACCTGATTACATGACACTATATGATGCTAACAAAAAAGACGACTGCACAAAAACATTAGGTGCATAGAGAGATTTCGATTATTTTCAGAAAGTTTACTAAAAATCACAAAATATTTTGTTGAAATGCTCCAGGTAAAAATTCCTTTTTACAGTCGTTATATGTATTATATCAAACTGGGAGAATCAACGTATGTAGTGCAATGGTTTACGGCTATATTTTATTTACTGTATTTTGTTGTGTATAATGCACTCCTGTGTATACACGGTGCACCCACATTTTAGGTCCAAACTTTCAGGAAAAAAAATCTTTCATTTTAACTTTTTAACTCAATTTTTTATTTATTTATATTTAGAAACAAAACCGATTACTGTATTCCAGTGTATTATTTTGGATACAGATGTCATTATTGCTTTCTGGAGTCACACTTTTAACACTTAAGCATGAATAAAAGAACTAAAAACATTTATATAGATATGGAATTAGCACTACCCACGTATAGTGCGTGTTCTTACATCTTCCCTCAAAATTCTAGGCAAAAAAGTGCACATTTTATATGGCAAAATGCAGTATTTTTTTTAATCCTCATCTGAGGACCTTTTTTTTCATTGCTTTTTAGAGAGAGAGAAGGGGGGGTGCAGGGTGGGGGAGAGAGAGACAGAGACATCGACTGGCTGCATTCTCGTATGCATCCCAACTGGGGATTGAACCTACAACCTTCTGGTCTACAGGGCAGGACAACAACCAACTGAGCCATACCAGCCAGGGTAGTTTAACAATTTTAAATTCACTTTTTTTATGACTTAAGTGAAGTTGTTTTAATCCACCTGTTTATGACAAAGACCAAAAACAGTTGTTTTTAGAAGTTGTTTTGCTATACAAATGAAGTAAGTTATTTCAGGATGTCATCATCTCATCTAATGTCCCTGATAAGCACCTCAGCAGCCTAGCTGCCGAGGGCCCTACTGGGCTCATCAATAAAAAAGTGTGGAAAGCACGGCAATGGGTTTATGGCAGGCCTTTCTCTGTCAACCTGTCAGAGTGCTCCCACGCCAGAGTCAACTGCAGCCTCAAACACTGCTCCACCTCCTTACCACTGGGCTGTGAGCAATGACAGGTGGGGGGGGGGGGGAGGGGAAAGGAAAAGGAAAGCAAAGGAAAGGAAAGGCGGGGGGTGAGGGGAAAGGAAGAAAAAAGGAATACGTGGAGAAGCAGCTATGGCAAGGGGACACTCAGACCATAAATACCGACTTTGTGAGGGACTATCTGAGAGTTCAGTCTGGGTGAGGTGACTCTTCACCAGCCAGAAATCTCTGAAGTCCCTGGGGCATTAGCTCCTGCCATGGGCAGTGGCTCAGTGGCCCCACAAAGAAGTCAACCTGCTTGCCAACGCCAACGCCAGCTTCTTTGATCCCAGCAACGTGCTCCAGCAACAGAGGCAGCTGGAAATCAGCTCTTGGTTAGTCACCAACTGCCTTGTACAGAAAGGTACACCTCATACTAAATTTGGACTTGATTCCTTCACTGCCCCTTGCTCAGAACAATGCTGTGATTAATATGTCATTTGTTTAAAGTATGTTATTTCTTTATTTGGCTTATTAAGAGATATTCTTTATTGGCTATTATCCTGTATGCTATTGGCATGTAAAATTATTGTAATTCCCACAGCTAAGCTGTGCTAAATAAATTGTTGTCCTGGCTGAGTAGCTCAGCTGGTTAGAGTGTCGTCCCCATGCACCAAGGTTGTGGGTTTGAACCCTGGTCAGTGCACATGCAAGAATTAACCAGTGAATGCATAATTAAGTCAAACAACAAATTGATGTTTTTCTCTTTCTGCCCCTCCCCCTAAAATCAGTAAATAAAAGTTTCAACCATTTAAACAAAAATGATTGACAAAAACAAACTTTCTAAGTATAACTTTTGCTGTCTCCCCAAACAAAACAATCTACAATCCCAAATACCAAGAGATGACATAAATTGATATATTTCCTACTAGTCTTTTTATTTACTTATTTTACTGTGTCTGAGATCACACAATATATACAACTTTATATCATGCTTTTTCTCTTTAATAGTATTCACCCAAATTATTAAAATAATTTGTTCTAAGCATTGTTTCAAATGGCAACTTATAATTTTTTAAAACCATTTTTCTGGACATTCATGTTGTTTCCAATTTTTCTGCTATGTAAAGGATGTCTGATAAATATCATCAATTGTACCACAGCTTAAAAGAAAAAAAACTTAAAACGCTACTTTATATACTATTCTCAAAGTAATCAAATTATATGCTTATAGTGCTAGAAGGAAAAAAGTCACGTTTTTTTAATACTGCCCAAGAAGAAAAAGAAACATGTCAATTACCTATGTAATCAGTACAGTTATGATTAAACCAAACAGGCAGGACCACCTCTGATAATTTTCTTTCCTCACATTTTCAACAGTTAAACTTTGTTTTGCTCGTTGCTGTTTACAAAATGGATTTTTAACATCTCTAGCTGCAATATAAGTTCTAAAGCTGCATTTCTAATGGTTACAAGACAATTCTGCTTTTACATACCTCTGTCACTTCAAAATCAACATATCCAAAACCCAGTTCTTTATGTGAAAAAGAAAATCTAGGCGTTCTGGTGGATCACAGGTGTGGCAGGCAAACAGACACAAGCAGAGCAAGGCTGATGGGCCAGGTATAGAAGGTCACCGGGGCTGAAAGTCCCAGGTGCCTAGCAATGGGCAAAACTTGGAAAACAAGGCCCTTGCCCCCAGGTAACCTTTCCTCCACTAGCACATCTCTGGTCATGCAGTTTAGACCACCCCCCTTCATATCTCTAGTCATCAGGGTTCAAACCCTCCAGACCTTTCCTCTCCTTGCACGTCACTTGTCATGTGGTAGACCCTCTTACAGGGGCAGGAGAATAGCCTCCTAAGACACTGGTACAAGCCCTTGCACAACCACTTCCTTAAGCATTACCCTTGGAGACAACATCTAAGCCTCAATTGTGTTTCAGCTCCCCGCCCCAAAAGGCAGAAAAAACAGACAAGACAAGATACAGCTGGCCCCAGGAAAGGCTGCACTGACTAACGACCCCTGCACTGACACCAACAATCAGGGGAGACCATGACCCTGAAAGGACACACCTGGAAAGGTGATGACTAGTCTATTAAGATCCTCCCCTGGGACCACCCCTAAAATCCCTGTCCTTAAAAGCCCTTAGGATGGAGGAACCAGCACGCTCTCCCTCTGCGAGCACGCTCTCCCCTCTCCCCTTCTCCTCATCTTCCCCTCAGACACAGAATCTTTACCTTTCCCTCTCCTTTCCCTCTCCTAAACTCCAAGGGCCCTTCTTTTGCCTCTGTAACTTGTTTCCTAAGCCCATTTCTTCTACAGATGACTTCTGCATCTGTGACTTTCTAGATAGACTTTCTCCTACAGTGTGAGTCTTGGCTCTGAACTCTTTTCCAGCCGAAACTCAAGTACCAAGGTTGCAGAACCAAGGTCCAGGGTGACACTACCTGTTCTTGCCATCACCAACACAGGCATAACGAGCCAAACGTGTAACGCAGCGATCACAGCCAAGGCAGCTGTAGCTCATGGTAACAGAAATGAGGGACAGTCCAGATCAGCTGTCTACTGGACGCATCCATCTAATTTTGGGGCACCTTTATATGTACGACGACTCAAAGTCAACATAACCAAATTTAGTATCTTCTTAAAAAAACAGACTAAAAACTGCCCTGGCTGGTGTGGCTCGGTGGATTGAGCACCAGACTATGAGCCAAAAGTTCGCTGGTGAGATTCCCAGTCAGGGCACATGCCTAGGCTGCGGGCCAGGTCCCCAGTTGGGGGTGTGCAAGAGGCAACAGACTGATGTTTCTCTGGCACACTGATATTTCTCTCTCTCTCTTTCCCCCTCCCATCCCCTCTCTCTCTGAAAATAAATAAAATCTTTTTTAAAAAACAGACTAAAAACTAGTTCAAGAAAAGCAGGACCTACACTCAATCATCTATGCTTTCCTGTTAAGTGGTTTAGGTCCTAATAAATACTTGGCATTTACAGTTTGCAGGTAAAATGAAAGAATGAACCAATAAATGAACTGATAAATGTGGGGAGGGAAACACAGTAAGTTCTTATGTATCACCACTGGTAGGCACGAGATCTAGTCTAAGCACATGTATAGTCTAGGCCTATGCTGTTCAAACTGTAGTCTAGCAAGTGTCACCTGCAAACCTGGTAGACTACAGAAGCCATCCAGATCTGCTGGATCAGAATATTTAACAGTTCTCCAGGTGACTTGTATGCCCATTAAAATTTAAGAAGCTCTAGCTAAACACAGGTTCTAATCTGGGGTCTGTGGACATGTCTAGGACTGGAAATAAGAAACGTTAACCAGTGGGAAAGGAGGAAATCATTAATACACAACGAACTCCTAAAGTGTAGAAGGACTTAGCATCAACTTCATAAGAGACAAGATTACTACCATAAAGTACCTAACAGGTGGGTAATTATCATAGATGAACCAGATCAAAGAGGGTCCTGTGAGGATCTTCATAGCATCCAATGAAGACTATGGACCTTTCTCTTAAGGGGGGAAAAATCACAAATGCAAAATTTTGCATACAATTTCAGAGACTTAAACAACCTGAAGTCCATCCTCACCTCTTAGATTATGAACTCTAAACTATAAAACATGACTGGCCTCCTCGCACAACCACATGAAAATTACAACTAAAATATAGAACAGCATCACTCAGAACCACCAGAAATGGTGAGCGGAAGTCTGACAACTGTGGAATTAAAGAAACCACATCCATCCAGACTGGTAGGAGGGATGGATGGAAACGCGAAACGGGCTGGTCCCACATGTACCTGTGGTGGATAAAAACTTGGGAGGGACATCCTGAGAGAGA
>VMDR010036659.1:0-10445 GCA_007922815.1 Macrotus californicus | reverse complement strand
AGCTACAATAAGGGGTTATGCTATTTTTGTCTCTTTGTACCAGGAGCCATCCAGGAATTTTGATTATAGTTCAATTTTAGCAAAAACTTTGAAAAATGACACTGCAAAATTCAGATTATGTGGAGCTGTGGGTCTACAGATGCTTTATCAAAACATTCATAAGTTTTTATTAGGCACTATCGTCAGAAAACAAAATTTGGATTAATATATCATTTGCTAACTAACAACTGACAAACCATAACATTGAAAACCCCTCTTGAGAGGGAGAGAACAAAAAAACAACTTCTCATTCATTCCAGCAAATAGATCAATAAAAAGATCTAATTTTTATGCAAAGGTTGGTGGTTAGCCAGGAAACAAAGGAAACATTCTGGCTAGTTATTATGGAAACTGCTTGAACACTGCAAATTCCCTAAATTTATAGCTTTTGCTGTTTTCTGTATCACTTTGCAGTTCTCCGCTCAGGAAAAAATGCCATTGTTTACTGACAGAGACAGTGTGTTTCAGCTGCATTTTCCTTTGTAAAGCAGAATTAGCACTCTAGGAAATTCGACATTACTTTTGTCTCAAATGGTAGCTTGAAAAAAATAGGAAAAAACATGCAAAATGAAGGTACAAAAGAAAGGTAATCTGAGAAATATGACAGGGTTGTAAATCAATAAGCCTTTACACACTTAAGATGTCTACTTAAAGAAAAAGTAAATGTATTTTTATTTCTGTGAAGTATCTTACTCTAGTAAGCTGCCTGTAGAACCTCTTCAACTAGCTGTTTTATTACCTCAAGTTATTCAAAGCCAAAACTATCAATGCCTTTAAAAACAAACTCCATTTTCTGAAAAACTCATTTTAGTGTTCATTCAACCTATGTGATATCTGTGTATTCTGTGACATTTAGAAATTTCATCAGCAGTGTTACATGTACCTTTCCTCAATAGTCTGTTTCCTTTTTATTTGTCAGGTTTAGGATGGAATTTTTCCATAAGAGAAACACAGGATCATTTCTCATTTCATAAAATGTAAAAATAAATGAAAAAATGATAATTAAGACTACCACGATATTTACTGCTTTTGCTCCTAACATTTAAGAAAATATCAATAATTTATAGCAGAGGTTGGCAAACTTTCTGTAAATGCCACATAGTAATATTTTAGAATTTGTGCACAATGTGGCCCGTCTTACTACTCAACTCTGCTACAGTAGTGTAAAAGCAGCCACACCCAATATCTAAATAATGGGTATGATTGTGTTAAAATAAACATTTACTTATAAAAATAGACTATAATTTTTATCTGATCTATAGAATAAAGTACTTAACCAGGTATCAAAACCTGCCTCATTAATACTGAGGGTATTTATTTTAAGTAACTTTTCTATGAATCATAGGGATTTAGGTATATATAGTAAATAAATGTATTTCATTTTTGTTGCTCTGCATCTGAGCCTTTTTCCTATTTGCATTATCTTCTTCTTTATGAGTATTGGTAGGGATTAAAATTCTACCATAGAAAAGTGAGATCCTCACTTTCTGAGACTTTCTTGCAACTAAGATATTAGTATGTAAAATTGCGTATATCTGCCTGTAAAATTGAGTAGAAAGTTAGCAACATAAAGTATTAATGTTCAAGAAGAAACCCTTGCCCAGGGTTGTAGCAGAGACTACAGACACAAAATTGAGTGTCTACATGCAGAAAGTTGCTTGCAGACACCAGGACTGCCATAGTCAGCAGTATCATCTGAAATGTGCATTGTTAAGCAATGGACCCATTAATGTATTCACCAGACTGGTTTTATTCTAAATTCTTGCTTGTTTCTGCTTGCTTCCAAAATCCTATGCTGTCATTTTTTTTTAAACTGTGTTCATTCTCAAATATCCTTTCAATGAATTACTTCTTGAGATAATTATTTGATGGGAGTTCTTGTTGCTTGAAATTAATAACTTTGATTGATACAGAAATTTTTACTAGGAGAGATTGTAGTGACTTGAGAAAATGTTAGACTGATGAGTTGAATCCAAGAAATACTGTATGATTTCACTCATATGAACAATCTGAACTAACAAGCAAACCAGAGACAGACATAGATGGAGAGCAGGTGACAACTAGTGGGGGGAATTAGGGGGTTGAGGGATTGAGCAAAAAGGAAAAAGGATTCATAGATCTGGGCAACAGGGTGGTGATTGTTGGGGGAAAGGGAGTATACAAGGGGACTAAATGGTAATAGAAAAAAACCACAATAATAAAAACAACCTGTTACTGGTGTAAGAACAGACATATAGACCAATGGAACAGATTAGAGAACCCCTATGGCCAATTAATAATTGACAAAGGGGAAAGAAGCATAAAATGGAGTAAAAAGAGCCTCTTCAACAAATGGTGTTGGGAGAGCTGGACAGCTACATGCAAAAAAATGAAACTTGATTACCAACTTACACCATACACAAAAATAAATTCAAGGTGGATAAAAGACTTAAAAATAAGTCCTGACACCATAAAAGTCCTAGAGGAAAACATACACAGGAAAATCTCAGATATTCCACACAGCAATATTTTCACTAATGTGTCCCCTAGAGCAAGGGACATAAAGGAAAGAATAAACAAATGGTGTCTCATCAAAATGAAAAGCTTCTGCATGGCTAAAGAAAACAGCACAAAAATGAAAAGAACTAACTGTATGAGAAAACATATTTGTCAATGATACCTCAGACAAGGGTTTGATCTCCAAAATACATAAAGAACTCACATGACTCCACTTCAGGAAGACAAACAACCCAATTAAAAAATGGGCAAAGGACTTGAACAGACACTTCTCCAAGGAGGACAGAAAGAGGGCCCAGAGATGCTCTTGAAAAGATGGTCAGCATCACTAGCCATCAGAGAGATGCAAATCAAAACCACCATGAGATATAACTTCACACCAATGAGACTGGCCATCATAAACAAATCAACAAACAACAAGTGTTGGAGAGGTTGTGGAGAAAAGGAAACCCTAGTGTACTGTTAATGGGAATGCAGACTGGTGCAGCCACTGTGGAAAACAGTATGGAATTTCCTCAGAAAACTAAAAATGGAACTGCCTTTTGACCTGGCAATTCCACTCCTGGGAATATACCTTAAGAACCTTGAAACACCAATCCAAAAGAACCTATGTACCCCAATGTTCATAGCAGCACAATTTACAATAGCCAAGTGCTGGAAGGAATCCAAGTGCTCATCAGTAAGTGAATGGATCCAAAACTATGCTACAGGACTTCTGACTAAGATGGAGGCATAGGTAGACACAGTGTGCCTCCTTGCACAACCAAAAGAAGGACAACAACAAATTTAAAAACAAAAAACAACCAGAACTGATAAAAAATTGAACTGTATGGAAGTCCAACCAAGGAGTTAAAGAAGAAACATTCATCCAGACTGGTAGGAGGGTAGAGATGGGCAGCCAGACAGAGAAGACTCGTGGCAAGGTGGTGGTTGGTAGAGCAGGCAAGGTGGTGGATTTTAGTCTGGGCAGTCTCACATTCATGTGCAGATAAACTGGGAGAAACAACTGGGGAGCGAGACAGACCACACAACCCAGAGTTCCAGTTGGGAAATAAAGTCTCAAACCTCTGACTGAAAACACCTGTGGGGGTTGAGGTGGCAGTGGGAGAAACTCCCAGCCTCACAGGAGAGTTCATTCGAGAGACCCACAGGGTCCCAGATTGTGCACAAACCCAGCCACCTGGGAATCAGTGCCAGAAGGGCCCAGCTGATTGTGGGTATCGGGGGAAGTGACTAAAAGCCAGCAGAGAGCAGAGCAAGAGGCACTGTTACCTCTCAGACCCCTCCCCCCCACACAGCATCACAACTCAGCGATGTGGGTTGCCCCACCCTGAACACCTAAGGTTCCTCCCCTTTCTATGTAACAGGTGCACCAACACACACACACACACACACACACACACACACACAAGTGGTCCAAATGAAAGAACAGTTCAAAGTTTCAGAAAAAATACAACTGAGCGACAGAGAGATAGCCAACCTATCAGATGTACAGTTCAAAACACTGGTTATTAAGATGCTTCAGGAACTCACTGGGTACTTCAACAGCATAAAAATGACCCAGGCAGCAATGAAAGTTGCATTATGTGAAATAAAGAAATATTTACAGGGAACCAACAGTGACGGGAAGGAGGTCAGGACTCAAATCAACGGTTTGGAGCAGAAGGAAGAAATAAACATTCAACAAGAACAGAAAGAGGAAACAAGAATTCAAAAAAATGAGGAGAGGCTTAGGAACCTCCAGGACATCTTCAAACATTCCAACATCCAAATCATAGGGGTGCCAGAAGGAGAAGAGGAAGACCAAGAAATTGAAAACTTATTTGAAAAAATAATGGAAAACTTCTCCAATCTGGCAAAGGAGATAGACATGCAAGTCCAGGAAGCTCAGAGAATCCTGAGGACCACACCAAGATACATCATAATTAAATCATCCACGATTAGAGAAAAGGAGAGAATCTTAAAAGCAGTAAGAGAAAAGGAAACAGTTACCTACAAAGGAATTCCCATAAGACTATCAGCTGATTTCTCAAAAGAAACCTTGCAGGCAAGAAGAGGCTGGAAAGAATTAATCAAAGTCATGAAAGGCAAGAACCTACATCCAAGATTGCTCTATCCAGCAAAGCTATCATTTAGAATGGAAGGGCAGATAAAGTGCTTCCCAGATAAGGTCAAATTGAAGGAGTTCATCATCACCCAGCCTTTATTATATGAAATGTTAAAGAGACTTGTCTAAGAAAAAGAAGATAAAAAATATGAACAGTAAAATGACAACAAACTCACAGTTATTAACAACCAAACCTAAAACAAAAACAGAAACAAACTAAGCAAACAACTAGAACAGGAATAGAATCACAGAAATGGAGATCACATGGAGGATTTTCAGTTGGGGAGTGGGCAGTGGGGGGGGGGAGAATGGAGGAAAGGTACAGAGAATAAGTAGCATAAATGGTAGGTAGAAAATAGGGGGAGGTTAAGAATAGTATGGGAAATTTAGAAGTCAAAAAACATATGTACGACCCATGGACATGAACTAAAGGGGGCAGGTATCTAGGTGGGAGAGGGTGTGCAGGGCAGAGGGGATTAAAAGGGGGAAAATGGGACAACTGTAATAGCATAATCAATAAAATATATTTTTAAAAATCCAATGGTACATTTACACAATGGAGTACTATGTAGCAGAAAGAAGGAACTCCTACCCTTTGCAACAGCATGGATGGAACTGAACAGCATTATGCTAAGTGAACTAAGCCAGGTGGTGAAAGACAAATACCATATGATCTCACCTTTAAGTGGAACCTAATCAACAAAACAAACAAGTAAGCAAAATATAACCAGAGGCATTGAAATTGAGGACAAACTGACAGGAACCAGAGAGAAGGTAGGAGGGGATAATGGAAATAAAAGGGGGAAGGGCCTTCAGGAACAACTAAAAAGGACACATGGACAAAACCAAAGGGGCGTAGGGTCGAGGATGGGAGGTGGGGATGGCTGGGTTGGGGGGAGTGGTGATGGGAAAATGGATACAATGTACTTGAAAAACAATAAAAAATATTAATTTTTTTAATTAAAAAAGGTAGTAAAAATCAGGTTAATAAACTCAGAAATTGGTCTCTGGAATCCTAGGAATTTGAAAAATTATAATTGGTTAAACTGTTCCTTATTGTGACCTAAAATCAGGGGACCCATGAAGTTTATCAAGAACTTGTAACTGCTTCTGCAGAACTGAATGCATGCAAGAGTAACTTGGCATCTTTGCGGTGGGATGGTTATTACTAACTCCATTAAAAAAAACTAAAGAAGAGAATGGCAACTTTAAGGTTCTTTTGAAAATTCCATTCATAAAATTTTTATTCGACTTACATAAATTAATCCATATGTTCTTAACAATTATGCTTAGATTGTTGATGAAAATTTCATAAGACGTTAACGAAGCTAGCCATCATCTCATATTATTTCCCTGTTAACTATTTTTACAGCATATACATGTTAGGCAAGTACTAAAAAAAATCACAAAAGAAAAAAAAAACTAAAATAAGTTAAATGCTTTTTTTTGTTTTACCACTGTGCTTGATATACATAAAGTAACAAATATCAGGAAATTCATCTCACTGCATCTTTACTTGTACCTTTGTTCTTTGGTTGCCTAAAACATTTAAGTACAAATGAAATGAGTGTAGCAAAAATAATGAAAGTAAACAGCTCTGGAGGACGGTGAAGGCTGATGTCAAAGCTGAGAACAAGTGCTTGGCAAAGCCACACCTGACTGCTCACATCTGCAAAGCGCATCAAGCCAGTAGCTGACGGCAGCCAGAACCCACAGGGATACAGAAGGAGATAGATAACCGCGAGCTTCAGCTGAATGCGACTGTAACTTTTGCAGAAGAAATATTTATCATTTAGATAGCCTGGAAACGGAGCAATCTTTACCCACAGCCTTGAGCTCTATCTAACCAACCCCTATTAAAATAAACTTGGAGACAATGTTCAGGGTCATTGTCTCTCCATCAGAGGACAATGTCCCACCTGGCCCCTGCTTTTCCTTAAACTGTCTGTGTTGTGTTTTTCTTAATCTCCCTTCGCCCCCACTCAGGGACCTCCACTCCGAGCTGGTCATGGTAAACAGCAGGTAAATTTACAAATAATGGAATGTGAATCGTTTCTGCCCTTATCCAGAGTAAGTTGAGTCACATCTAAAACAACATTTTTGCAGCTGTGGTTACAGGTGTGCACATGGAAATGGAATATTCCACAGATACACACATACCTAGTCCGACCTGTACTATCTATGGGACATCCAGTTCTACCACAGCCCTCCAAGTGCTCCAGAAGTACCCACAAAAACTACACCGAGGACTGAAACCAATTCTCCCTTTTATTCCCCACTAGGACAAACGAATATGTAGGCAGTTTCCTTTGCTTAGACATGGAAGCAGTTTCGGCACTGGCTCTTGTGAAGCCACAGTGTACCAAAAGTACAATGCCAAATATTGCTAACTGGTATAAAAATTCCACACCCCCATGTTGGCCACTTCCAGATGAAAACATAACTCCCTAAATATTAACTGGCTCTGATCCCCTAATATTAAACAAAAAAAACACGTAGGAAATATAGAAATTAAAATAGAAGTAACATAAACCTGTCATAAATCGTAAAAAACTATTTGTGGAACAGCATGGATGACAAATAGTCTACTGTGTAAATTTTAAATGAAGCAGAAAAAAGTTTGAAGGGTGGGTTGATTTTCCCTTCTTTCTCCTGCTTCAGCTTGTCTCCTTGGGTATCTAATGTCCACAATGCCAAGTTATTGCATTATTAGTGTGCTGTCTTTGTATGACTCTTCACTTAATGTATCAAGTTCAGCAATGGCTTCATCAAAAGCTGTTTTTGCAAGAGTGTAGGCTTTCTCCAGGAAGTTCAGAATCTCCTAAGAGGACACAGAGAAGTTAAGGGCCCAACCTGATAGGATATGTTGGTTGCATTTCGTTTTTGCTGATTTCAAAAGCTTCTTGGTATGCTTGTTGTGACGGACCCACGATCCCTTTCTTGTCATCCCCAGCAGCAACCTCAGCGAAGTAAGGGTAGTAATATCCTTTCATTTTCAAAAGAAGGCTGCTTTCTGCTTGTGAAGCATTGGGGATCAAGAACTTTTCCAAGAGAAACAGTCCCTCATTATAGATATCTCTTAGCTGGGTCTCAGTCTACTCTCTGTATTCTCGAGCCATTTGCTGTTTTTTCTCAGCACCTTCTATCTTTTGCTGAGTACTTGAGACGACCCTTCAAGATGACCTGTGGGGTACCTGCAACATTTATATAAGCAACTGAGAGAAAATTCCTCTACTCATTGGATAATTGGGCTCCACCACGATTCCATTACATATTTAATTCCATTTTTATATATATACATATATATATACATATGTATATACACACACACACATATATATATGTATATATGTGTGTGTGTGTATATATATAATTTATTGACAGAATTACAGATTCTAAGCATGTCTTCTCACCTTATTGTCTGGCTTGACATTTAATTTGTTTTGGTCAATGGAAAATGGGAAAACCTAAACTATACCACATACAAATAGAAGCATTTAATGTGATTGTATGAATGAGCTTTGCACTTTACACTCTGCCCCTGGCATAAGAACAGAAAGTCACAGATAATAACTCCTTTAGCTGGCCCTGGAATGAGACTGTACAGCTGACCCATAGTCCATGAAGGACATAAATAATATTTTTAAAAATGAAGAATAAATTAAATGTTTTTGTTGTAGGTCACCGGGCTTTGGAGATTTTTGTTACTGCAGCAGCAATATCAAAAATATGAAGAACAGATAATGGTAACAGTCTAAGGTTGTTCCCAAATACAAAGTATATAGGGCTTATTTGAACTGAAATTACCAATATATGCACATTTTTTACTTATTCTAAAATCAGTCATTTTTAGAAGGACAAGTGATTTGAATTATTAACCTAGTAAACCCATTGAGCTTTTCTTGCCAACTGAATAAACTGTTATCTCTCTCATCACAAAACAAACAAGCAAGCAAAATATAACGAGACATTGAAATTAAGAACAAACTGACAGTTACCAGAGGGGAGGTGGTAGGGGATAATAGGGGGAAAAGGGGGATAATATCAAGGAACATGTATAAAGGACATAGTGACAAAACCAAAGCGGGTAGGATCGAGGGTGGGGACAGCTGGGGTCAGGGGGAGTGGTGGGGGCAAAATGGAGACAACCTTACTTAAACAACATTAAAAGAAAGAAAAAAAATAAAATGATTGAGAATATCCTTTTAAAAAATTGTACACCTCTATTTATTCTGGCAGGTCTTCCTTTCTTGAAATAATGAATGTCCTTGTCTGAGGAATTTGTCTCACATGGGGAAACCAGTGCACTTAATGAATCCACCTAATATCATATTACTTAATTAATCTTTAATGCATCACATTTTTATCTTGAATGAATGAATTCCCATTTGATATAGAGAAACAAATTTCAAGATTTACCATATACGTTTTCCAGCTGATTGAGATTTATGAATTGCTGCCTAGGCATTTTACTTTAAGAATTACAAAGAAAAGGAGTTAAGCTACTTTTGGCTTGATTACATCCATATGATTTGTTTTCAGCATCTATTTTTTCTACTTCAGAGCTTGAGACAGAGTATTTTTTTAATTAAAAATATTTTTCCATTGCTATTTAGCCTCCTTATATCCTCCCCTCCCCCACCACAATCACCACGCTGTTGTCCATGTCCACAAGTCCTTTTTCCTTTGTGCTTGACGCCGCCACCTCCTAAACTCCCCTACCAATAGCTGTCATCCTGCTCTCTATCTATGAGTTTGTCTCAATTTTTCTTATTAGTTCAGTTTGTTCATTAGATTTCATATATGAGAGAAATCATATGGTATTTGTCTTTCTCTGACTGGCTTATTTTACTTGGCATAATGTTCTCCAGGTTCACCAATGCTGTTGCAAAGAGTAAAAATTTTTTCTTTTCTATGGCTGAGTAGTATTCCACTGTGTACATGTTCCATAGTTGTTTTATGACTCCTCTATTGATGGAAACTTGGGCTGCTTCCTATTTTCCAAAAAGATGTACACCAATACATATATATATATAGTACACCAAAACATATATAATCCCACCTGGTCTTATAATTTCATGTTGACACTTTTCTGTGTGATGTGTATAATTTGTAACTGAATTGAGAAATATGTAATGATCAAAGTGATGCTATGTGACTTCTAAGCCTTCCATCTATCTCTGTCTTAGACAAGTGTTTGAGGAGCCCTGAGTGGGCATATAAGAAATCTGGTTATATTGAAATCATTGTACTGAAAGGAGCACATAAGGGACCCCAAAGGGAGAGAGCTGCCTGAGAAAGCCCAGGTGTTTCACTCCTCATGTTTTCTCATATGTTTTTAGCGTGCCTTCAGACGATACCAGCCTCATTTTCCAAATTACGTTTAGTAATGTAGAGTTCAGCAGAGATAAGCTGTTATAAGCAAAATAAATGTTGTTTCAAGCCACTGAGTTATTGAGTAAAGTGTTGTACAATCTTAGTAACTGGGGCAGGGCTCTTCAGATACTGATTGGTAGGATAGTCTAATGAGAGAGTCTATATTTCTGACACATACCACTATTTTCTCTGCTTTAATTTTGTTTTCACCATAGGTCATTTAGGGGGGAAAAAACTTATTACTAAAGTTTATTTAGCATGAGATAATATTTAATTATAGTTAACTTATCTTACATCTGAACTTTGTTCTCTCCATTCTACAACCATTTCATGAAGATATGTCAACCATGCATGTTTAAATTTTTCACATTTCTCACAAATCTAGTAGAATTTTTCTAGGTTATTCAATTTTGTGAGCAGTAGCAGT
>VMDR010036658.1:0-10435 GCA_007922815.1 Macrotus californicus | reverse complement strand
GTGTCCCACAGATTTTGGATTGTTGTGTCCTCATTTTCAGTTGTTTCTATGTATCTTTTGATTTCATCCTTAATCTCCTTGTGAACCCATTCATTGGTTAATAGCATGTTATTTAGCTTCCCTGTCTTTGTGTGTTTTTCATTGTTCTTCTTGTGATTGATTTCTAGTTTCATAGCATGTGGTCAGAAAAGATGTTTGATATGATTTCAATCTTAGATTTATTGAGAATTGTTTTGTGTGCTAACATGTAGTTTTTCCTAGAAAACATTCCATGTGTACTTGAAAAGTATGTATATTTTGCTGTTTTGGTTTGAAATGCTCTGAATATATCAATTAAATCCATTTGGTCTAGTGTGTCATTTAAGGCCTCTGTCTCCTTGTTGATTTTCTGCCTGGAAGATCCATCCATTGAAGTCATTTGAGTGTTAAAATCCTGGACTGTGACTGTATTTCTGTCAGTCTCTCCCTTTATGTTCATCATTTGCTTCACATATTTAGGCACTCCTATGCTGGGTGTGTAAATGTTTACTAGGGTTATATCCTCTTGTTGGATTGTTCCCTTTATCATTATGTAGTGTTATTTATCTCTTACTATAGCCTTGGTTTAAAGTCTATTTTGTTGGGTATAAGTACTGGTAACCCAGCTGTTTTTCCTTTTCCATTCATATGAAATACCTTTTTCTATCCCTTTACCTTTAGTCTGTGTGTATCTTTCGAACTGTGATGGATCTCTCTCGACTACCCTCTGTCTTTTGGTTGGAGTATTTAAGCCATTTACATTTAAGGTGATTATTGATAGATATGTATGTCATGTCATTTTATTGTCAGACTGTTTTCTCCTGTTTTTTTCTTTCTCTTCTCCTCCTCCTCCCGCTCCCCCTCCTCTGCTCAGTTTTCTCTCTAGAGACACCAAGCCCAGACTCTCCTCAAGCGTCTTTTGTCTACTCTGTCCTCCCTCTGCCAGAGCTCAGGATAAGTGGCTTCAAATGAAATTTTGTGTGTTGGTCCTTTAAAGGCCCTCTGCATCTCCAGCTGTCTCCTTCTGATGGACAGAAACCCTGCTGCTTTTCATGGTTGGATGGTATCTGGGTTCCTTTTTGGCTCTGTTGCCATAGGCTGGGGAGCCCAGCTCAGGATTTAGACTCCACACTTCTCAGGGAAAATTCTCTGTCCACTGAAATGTCCCTCCAGAACTTCAGTGGCCACCCGAGGGAGACCAGCCAGCCCTTGTGTGCATCCTTCACACTCCCTATGAGCCTTGTTGTGGTGAGGTGGTTTCTTCTGTCTGTCTGCAGTTATAAGGCTTCTTTCCAGGTAGTGATTAGCTGGTTATTCATGAAGATTTCTCTGCATTTCAGGGAGGAGGTTAGTGTAGCATCCACTTACTTCTCCACCATCATGGATCTGTGTGTGAAGTCATTTCTCATAAAACAATTCTTCTTAGTAATCTTAAGAACTATTAGATGTTTGTAGAATTCTGGCTGATTCAACCATGGTACAGTAAGTAATCACTTAACATCACCAATAGGTTCTGCAACTTCAAGCAAAATGACATATAACAAAACCAACTTTACCATAAGCTAATTAATATAAATAAGTTAATTTCCTATGGCATCTTGTCAATGTTATTTAAAAAATGACATTGAATGAAACAATGAATGAAGATCTGCTGTACATCATTTTGGGATACTCATGCAATAAAACCTCCAAGAAAGATTTCCTCTACCTTAGCCTTATTTCCAAGCCTGTTTCTCAAACTTCAGATGGTGGGGGCAGTGGTAAAGAAAATCAGTGTTAATAATATTCTAGATCAAATAATTATGGGGGAACTCCTATACGTTATGCATTTAAGTGAGTTTTTGATCACTGACAGAATCATCCATAAGAGTTAATCACACATCACTTTAGAACAATCCACTTTGGGAGTTTCAGAAGGGAAACAAATTGAATTACAGTGTAAGCAGAAAGCAGTAGATAGAAAACCAATAAATCACATCCATATAATTATAGCTGATCCAGAACACAAATTCAAGTCAGCCTGCAGCCATGTGCTTTCCCTTTTGGTAATATGCAATGAGTGGTGTTACCCCAAGCCATTAGAAGGTTGAAGTGACACAGTCAGTTTCATTGTCATATTAAAAGCAGAGCCTCCTAGCTAAGGACACACCTAATTGCTTAAGCATATCACCATGTGTCAAATTTCTAATTGATTGCCCACTCATTGAAGTCATTATGCTTTTCCAAGGCCAGGTTGCTGGCTGTGCATACTTGAGTACTGATGACCAAGGAAACCAGCTTCAGAATCTATAGATTACAAGGTGCAGGAATCTCATCAAAATTGATATAAACTAAGTTAAATGAATCATAGAAAGCAAAATATAAAGCCAGTACGAGTCATTTAGGTGTATTTTCTTTGTGTGGTATTCTTTGTAGATTATATGTGGCAATCGAATATCTTATTCTAAATTTTCATAAAAATATTTTAAAAAGCTAGTCAATACCTTTGTATATGACCAAACATCTTAGGTCTTCTCTTACTGTTGTATTTACTTTTCTGTTTAAGCTCACAGAGTATCTTTCTTAGTTCACATTTTTTGATAGATTTTGCATACACACAAACTTAAAATCTCTCATTAATTTGATTTTGAAAGTAAAAACTTAAAATAATTCTAAGTATTATATGAGAATTTACCTATTCATTGGCCAGGATTATCTAAATATATATTTTATACTATACAGTGTATATTCTTGCTTTTTTTGTTGAAAATTATACAAATGCACATAAAGACAAGTATGAAATTTATTTTGGTCTGGAATTTTATCCATGTTTTCCCTTCACTTCTTTCTTTCTTTTTCCTAAAAAGCTAGCAATGCTAGTTAGACAGGAAATGCCATTCTTTTGATTTTTTTAAAAAAGTGTATTTTATTCATCATGCTATTAGTTGATTCAGTTTTTTTCCTCCCCTTGATTCCCCTCCACCCTGCAACCCCCTCCCACCAGCATTCCCCCCACCTTTTAGTTCATGTCTATGGGTCGTACATATAAGTTCTTTGGCTTCTCCATTTCCTAAACTATTTTTAACCTCCCTCTGTCTATTTTGTACCTACCATTTATGCTTCTTATTTCCTGTAATTTTTTCCCTATTCCCTTTCTTCCCCCTCCCTGCTGATAATTCTCCATGTGATCCTCATTTCTATTATTCTGTTCCCATTCTGTTTGCTTTGTTCATTTTTCTTTTTGTTTTTTTAGGGTCAGTTGTTGATAGTCATGAGTTTGTTGACTGTAGTTTTGATCTTCTTTTTCTTAGATAAGTCCCTTTAACATTTCATATAATAAGGGTTTGGTGATGATGAACTCCTTTAACTTGACCTTATCTGGGAAGCACTTTATCTGCCCTTCCATTCTAAGTGATAGCTTTGCTGGATAGAGTAAACTTGGATGGAGGTCCTTGCCTTTCATGACTTCGAGTACTTCTTTCAAGCCCCTGCTTACCTGCAAGGTTTCTTTTGAGAAATCAGCTGATAGCCTTATGGGAACTCCTTTGTATGTAACTGTCTTCTTTTCTCTTGCTGCTTTTAAGATTCTCTCCTTATCTTTCATCTTGGGTAATGTAATTTTGATGTGCCTTGCTATGTGCTTACTTGGGTCCAGCTTCTTTGGAACTCTCTGAGCTTCCTGGACTTCCTGGAAGTGTATTTCCTTACCAGATTAGCCAAGTTCTCTTTCATATTTGTTCAAATAAGTTTTCCAGTTTTGCTCTTCCTTTTCTCCTTCTGGCACCCTTATGATTCAGATGTTGGAACGTTTAAGGTTTTCCCAGAGTTTCCTAAGCCTCTCCTTATTTTTTTGAATTCTTGTTTCTTCATTCTGTTCTGGTTGAATGTTTATTTCTTTCTTTTGCTCCAAACCGCTGATTTGAGTCCAGATTTCCTTCCCTTCACTGTTGGTTCCCTGTATATTTTCCTTTATTTCATTTTTCATAGTCTTCATTTTTTTCCTCTGTTTTGCAACCATTCTCAACCAATTCTGTGAGCATCGTGATTGCCAGTGTTTTGAACTGTGTATTTTGATAGGTTAGTTATCTCTTCATCACTTAGTTGTATTTTTTTCTGGAGCTTAATCTGTTCTTTCATTTGGGCCATGTTTTTTCATCTGGGTGCACCTGTTATGTAGTGAGGGGTGGAGCCTCAGGTATTTGCCAGGGTGGGGCAACCCACAAGTCTGTGTTGTGGCACTGTATGTGGTGAGGGGTCTGAGAGGGAACAATGCTGCTTGCTTGATTCTTTGCCAGCTTTCAGTCACTTCCTCCTCTACCCACAAGCAAATTGGGCCCTTCTGTTGCTGATTCCCAGGTGGATGTGTTTGTGTATGTTCTAGGATCCTGTGGATCTCTTTAATGAACTCTCCTGTGAGGATGGGAGTTTTACCTGCCAATCAACCCCATCAAGTTTTTTCAGTCAGAGGTTTTGAGGCTTTATTTCACCACACTGGAACCCTGGGTTGTGCAGTCTGTCTCTCTCCCCAGTTGTCCTCCAGGCTTCTCTGCACACAAATGTGGGACAATCCACTCCACTAGCCATCACCTTACCCACCCCGGTCCTCCAGCCACTACCTTGCCGTGAGTCCTCTCCACCCCAGCTGTCGGTCTCCACCTCTCCTACAATTCTGGATGATTGTTTCTTTTTTAACTCCTTGGTTGTTGGACTTCCATACAGTTCAATTTTCTGGCAATTCTGGTTGTTTTTGTTTTTAAATTTGTTGTTGTCCTTCTTTTGGTTGTGTGAGGAGGCACAGTGTATCTATTTATGCCTCCATTGTGGCTGTAAGTCTCTGATATTTTTGTTGTTGTTGCTGTTGTACACTCAATGAACTTGAAAAGCATCATGACTGATGACATTTCTATTTGATTTTGCTATTATTGTGTTTCTTCTTTGGTCAACCAAATTTGGCCCAAATGCTTGGCAGCAAAATACAAGTTCTTGAGCTTTTCACCCTTTGTATTCTCAAGAGTAATCAGTTAGACTTGCTTTGGGGATTCTTAGCAGAACCATATATTGAGCAAAGTTAGACTAATAACATCTGAATGACCTACATTTAAATGATACAGATACAAAATTTTGCATCTTTCCATATTCAAAGAACAAATATACATCTTTATTTCTCCATGAAAGGCAAATTTTACTTTGCTAAAATTCCTTCATCTTAGCCTCTGTAATGTGTTGCCAACTATTGCTGTGCATCATTGAATTCTGATGCAGTCCTGACACAACCTGGACAATGAAGTGAGTTGGAGTAAGGTGAGGCTTCTACCAAGTCCTATCCCCCTGACCACAGTGATTGATTTAGGGCAGTCATCTGACCTGAATTGGTTCACTCATTGTGATGCTCAAAACTTTTGTATTCATGTTTAAGGAAGAAAGTGAAGTTCTGCCTGTAGCCTATATTAATAGCTAGATAACAGGAGCCACCCTGGATCAGGAGCCAACCAGAGGATGAGGCAAGTGCCATGCAAGACAGGGTCTGGAGATGGAGAGACACTGGGTTCTTCATGACATTGCTGGGCCAGCTTTTGCTGGAAACCCAAATGTTCTGTTCTGATTATTCAAGTACTTGAGGGAATATATTCCTTTATTGTTAAAGGTAGTTTGAGTTGGGAATTTTTTATAAGTAAAGTAAATTCGAAATGACATAAAAAAACTTTTATATTTCTCAGCTGTTCAATTAATTGAATGAGTAAGTTGTTGCTCGTTTCCATTAGGACTCCCGAATGTACACTTAAATTCTTATAATAAACTTTTCTTATAATGAAATACCTATACATGAAACTTTATTAGAAACAGATAACAACTGAAGAAAGAAAAAAGGTCCCAGATCAAATTTTTATTTCTGTTAGAAAAGAGAGATCAGAAATGAGATTTGGCAATTAGATTTTTAGTCCTCAAACATTGACTCTCTTGGTTTCTGTCACACACTGTGTTTGGAAAACGGGCCACATATTAAAGCTGACAAGTTCAGGGCAGTCTTGCATGGTGGGCCTTACATACTCAGAGTCCTAAAGTCTGATGGTCTGAAATTTAAACTTCCTAACTAAAAGTGAGTCATGACAGGTAGTCATGTCCTAGGCCAACATCTTCCTTGACAAAGATCAATCTTTACCCTAACTGAGCCTGTCTATTGCCTTTTTGCATCTACAATAACAAACTGTTGGAATATCAGAGTAATACCCCTTTTCCAGACCCCTCAGAGCACAATCTTTCACCGGAGGGCAAGACAAGAGAATCTCTCATTGTTACCTTGTTCTCCTACATACTATCTCTATGTGCTGTAAATGTTAACATTAACTATCCTATATCCAATATAAAGGAAGTATGTGTCTATCCATTTTACTTTTTATTCAGTCTTGGAGATTTCCCAGCCTTGCCTTCTCCCCCCTCCTTAACATGTCACCAATGGATTTCATGCGATTCCATTACATCTTTCCCTTTGATTCTAATATATAAAACAAAGTGCAAAGCTGTCACTCTCTGGAGCATTTTCTAAATCTGTTGAGATTTTGCTTCCCCACAATTGTCATCAGTTTGGCTCAAATAAACTAATAAAACTTCTCTACAAGTCTGGATGTTTTTTAGGTCAACAAACATGTGTGCATGTGTGCACACACACCACGACTTCCAACATTTTGCTGTTAAGAAGTTACAGGAAGGAGCTGGTGTAAGATTAACCTAGAGTTAACCGTTTGTGGCTTATATGATCAAGGAAGACATAAAACGCATCATTTTATGAACGTTACTTGAATCCTAGTGAGGAGAGCCGGGGGACGCGGTTAAGCCAGTGAGTAAGAGGAATGTTTAACTATGGCTTTCTGAGTTGGGTTTTGTCAGAAACAGGAAGCCCGCCCCTTCCTCCCTAGTGCAGAAAGAAAGCCAGTATAAGGATTAATAAAATTCATATGTTGCTGGTCTTACTTTTTTGGACTTTGGAGTTTTGTTAGCAGGGAGGCACCAGAGTTGCTAGTCAGCCTCCAACCTGAGGGCTGACTATGGCTCTCATGGTGACAGGAGGGTCACACCAGAGGAGAGGTCTTCGTATTACATGCTGTTTTTTTTCTTACATAGCACACCTTAGGCAACCAGTACTGTGTGAAAACACACCCCAAGGATTCCTTCAGAAACATTTCCCTGCCTCCGAATGACTCCATCCTACTCTCCTTCCCTTTACTGTTTTTTTTTTTTTTCATTGACTGAGGGCCAAGTCAAATGCTTTGGCTTTCTGTTTGACCTCAAGTTTGCTCCAGTCTTTTTCTTTTGTCTTTCCTTCTTCCCATTAAGCAAGTGCTTCTTAATTTACTAGCAGCTTGCTTGCTGATGCATTTTGCACAATGTCTGCCTATGAGATAACGATGTTAAGAGCACAGCTCAGGGTCTAAAACATAACAGGTTCATGATGAATGTTAGCTGCTATACATTAGTGTTATTAATATTGCTTTTTATATCAGTTTTTCATTTCAAGTGTTGCTTCAAGGATAAAATATCCATATCTAGCCAATCTCTCTTTTTTAATTGTATTTATAGAATGTTATTTTTATCTGTAAGATATAGTCTAAATGCAGGCAGGTTTCACCTAAAGCATATCCAGTATAAGACATAGAATCTAGTTTTATAGTTTTGGTAGGTTTCTTTTAAAAAGCTGCTTTTGCTTTTAAAATTTAAATATGATTTAGTGACTTTAGTGTTTTTTTTAAAAAACAAATTTGCTGATTGTATTGAGGGAGTTCATTTGCATGGTGCTCCTGGCAGCCCAAACAAAAAGGTATTTACTATGAACTAGTGTCCTCAGTGGCTCTCTGGACTGAGCAGATGTGACCTGACACAAAGCAATTCCACTGTGGCTTCATCCACTAGGATTTGTTTTCATTGTCATGCCAGTCTAATTTTTCATTCAGACAGTGAAATTGGTTTTCCATGCAAATTTCCTGGCTATCTATTCTTTGCTCTATTTTTCAAGTTCCATAATTTAGTCACATTATTTTCATTTGCCTCTCCTAGCTTTGGTTTGTATGTTTAAGTTTAAAAAACAAATGAAAGAATGAACAACAGCAACCAAAAAAACCCTTTAGTTCCTGATTCCTACAATAAAACTCTACTTCAAATATTTATTTACAAACATGTCTGTTGTGATAGTTTTGGGGCGATTTCTTTCCACTCTTATTTTCCAACTAGAAGAGAAATTTCTTGAAATACTCACAGTTCTCTGGCAATTCAATCAGTTGATGCACCTCTGCTAAATGTGTTTGGCAATTGTCAGGACTGACATCATTAGCTTCTGTCTTCTCATCTGCTATAATTGGTGATTGATGACGAGGGTGTCTAACTGCAGGCATGATGACTTCCCAGCCGGCCTATACATGCATAAGGCTGATTGAATACTTCCTTTGCAGTCTTTTATTCTTCAGCTTGCAAATGCTAAAATAATTTCTTAGAGCGCTCAACTGCCAGAATCTCGAGGAAGCCTTATTTCTGTCTTATCCTTTAAAACACCACCACATGTGAGTCTTCATACACATGTACCAAAATAATTGGTTCATGTACTTGACAATTAAAACAATGTATCATGAAATGCCAAACAATAACGATAAAAGTAAAATTTTTAGGTAGACTTGATCGACTGATTTAGTTAAAAGTTTGGTTTCAATAATAAATGGGTATGTATAAATATAGAATGAATAATTTATATAAAGTTAATAAAAATTGACTAAATTTTATAAAAATCCACTCCAAAATGTGACATCATGAGCCATATTTTATAGAAATGGAACAGGGAATGAGGTTAAACACTAGCCTTTGGGTAGGAAAAGTGATTGTATATTAGAAATAACAATTTTGGGAATAGCTAATATAATTTTCCTTATGGTAGTAGAGCAATGGTAATAAGAAAGACATTGAAATTATGACAACCATGTAGTTAAATCAGAATTACAGTAATAGACTACTTTTGTGAACAGTTTGGCAAAACTCATTGGAATCATTGGAGAAAGGTTTTGTAAGAACGTGTGCTGGCAGATGGTTGCCTAAATGATAATTACTGTTAAAATAAAACTAATATTGCTTTATTTGGAAAAAGCATAGGAAACTTAATGAGTGTGAAGTGTCTTACTGTGAACCGTAAAAGCACAGGAAACATTCACTTATATAACCTATTTCAGTTACTTTTTGTTGTAAGGCAAATCAGATTAGATCAAGCCAATGAGGCACTATAAAACCTCCAATAATGGCCCTGGCTGGGTAGCTCAATTGGTTAGAATGTCGTCTTAATACAGCCAAGGTTGTGGGTTCTATCTGTAGTCAAGGCACATATAAGAATCAATCAATGAATGCACAACTAAATGGAACAACAAATCAAAGTTTTTTTCTCTCTCTTTCTCTTTCCAAAATCAATAATAATAAAAAGAAACCTCCAAAAATATGTTCTTTCTTAACCACTGAAATTATAGTCAATGCGATGGAGGAAAATGAATACTGTTTTAATAAGAACAACTCATTTAGTATATATTTAATATCATAAACAGATTATGAGTTTACTGGGTGGAAGCCAGGTGCTGTGTTTATAATTTGAGCTCAGCCTTGAATTCATCTACTAAGTACTAGGGACCATTAATAATTGTCACAATATGTCATCATTTACTGTTTGCCTACCAAGTGTGAAATTCTGAATTAGGGACTGTAGCAATGCAAGATATTTTAAGCCATCATCCCGTCCATCACTTGGTCTAGTTGTAGAGGTAGGCTTTCACACAAGATGAGGTAATGAAACAAACCCAAACAGCATGTGCTTAGTAGTGAGTGAATGGTAATGGCAATGAGTGTCATCAAAATGTCAAGGACAGGCATGTAATTTTTCAGCTCAGCTGATCAGAGAAAGCATCATAGAGAATGGCTTTGGACTGGGCCAAGGAAGACAGGTAGAATAGGAACTAACTTAGAAAAGAATATATGACCTTCAAACAGGCAAGACAGGAAGATAAACGCTAAAACATGTAGGATATATTTTGGTAGACTGTTTGGCTTCCTGGCCATTGTTTTTTTCCCCTGCCAGGTGATATGCAACTCATCTCGTTAATTTAGCTCTGATTCCCCTATTACCAATGCAAAATTTTAAAATTTATTTTTAAATTATAGTGGGCATACAATATTATGTGAGTTTAGGTACACAACACAGTGTTTAAACATTTATACACCTTATGAAGTGATCACCACAATAATCTAATACCCATCTGACACCGTGCATAGTGATTACAATATTATTCACTACATTCCCTGTGCTGTGCTTTACATTCCTGTGACTATTTTCATAACTGGCAGTTTGTGCTTCTTAATCTCCTTCACCTTTTTTGCTCATCCACCCCCTCCCCCAGTCTGGCAGCCGTCAGTTTGTTCT
>VMDR010036657.1:0-10441 GCA_007922815.1 Macrotus californicus | reverse complement strand
CCCCCCCCCCCACCCTCCAGCATTCCCCACCCCCTTAGTTCATCTCCATGGATTGTACAAATAAGCTCTTCGGCTTCTCTATTTCATATACTATTCTTAACCTCCCCCTATCTATTTTATGCCTACCAATTATGCTCCTTACTACTTGTTCCTTTCCCTCGATCCTCCCCTCCCCCTCTCCACTGATAACCCACCATGTGATCTCCATTTCTGTGATGCTGTTCCTGTTCTAGTTGTTGGCTTAGATTTTGTTTTTTAGGTTCAGTTGTTAATAGTTGTGAGTTTGTTGTTATTTTACTGTTCATAGTTTTTTATCTTTTTCTATTTCTTAGGTAAGTCCCTTTAACTTTCATATAATAAGGGCTTGGTGATGATGAACTCCTTTAATCTTACCTTATCCTGGAAGCACTTTATCTGCTCTTCCATTCTAAATGATAGCTTTGCTGGATAGAGCAATCTTGGATGGAGGTCCTTGCCTTTCATGACTTCCAATACTTCTTTCCAGCTCCTTTTTGCCTCTAAAGTTTTGTTGAGAAATCAGCTGATAGCCTTATGGGAACTCCTTTGTAGGTAGCTCTCTCCTTTCCTCTTGCTGCTTTTAAGATTCTCTCCTTATCTTTAATCTTGGGTAACTTAATTATGATGTGCCTTGGTGTGTTCCTCCTTGGGTCCAATTTCTTTGGGACTCTGGGCTTCCTGCACTTCCTGGAAGTCTATCTTTCACCAGATTGGGAACTTTTCCTTCCTTATTTGTTCAAATAAGTTTTCAATTTCTTACTCTTCCTATTTTCCTTCTGGCTCCCCTATGATTTGGATGTTGGAGCACTTAAAGTCCCAGATGTTCGTTCCTAAGCCTCTCCTCATTTTTTTGAATTCTTATTTCTTCATTCTGTTCCAGTTGGATTTTTATTTCTTCCTTTTGTTCCAAATTGTTGATTTGAGTCCCAGTTTTCCTTCCCTTCACTTTTGCATTTTTCCTTTATTTCACTTTTCATAGGCTTCATCTCTTCCTTTATTTTGTGACCAAACTCAGTCATTTCTGTGATCATCCTCATTAGCAGTGTTTTGAACTCTGCATCTAACAGATTGTCTATCTCCTCATTGCTTAGTTATTTTTCTGGAGTTTTGATCTGTTCTTTCATTTGAGCCATATTTCTTTGTCTCAGTGTACCTGTTATGTGGTAAGAGGTCGAGCCTTAGGTATTCTCTAGGGCAGGGCAACCCTCTTTGCTGCATTGTGGCTCTATCTGGGGGGGAGGGGTCAGAGAGGGAACACTGTCGCTCGTTTGCTCCACTCTAGCCCCAACTTTCCATCACTTCCCTCACTTCCCACAAGTGGATTGTGCCCTTTCAGGTGCTGATTCCCAGGTGGGTGAGTTTGTGCACATTCTAGCATCCTGTGGGCCTCTCCAGTGGACTTTCCTGTAAGACTGGGAGTTTCTCCCACCTTCGCAACCCCCACAGAATTTTACAGGTAGAGGCTTTGAGTCTTTAGTTTCCTGGTCAGCCAGCCCATGCCTTGCTGGCAGGGTGCCCCAGCTGCCACCTTGTTGCACATCCTCTCCACCCAGCTGCCCATCTTCCCTCCTCCTACCAGTCTGGATGAATGTTTCTTTAACTCCTTGTTTGTCAAAGTTTCATGCAGTTTGATTTTCTGGCAATTCTGGCTGTTTATTGTTTTTAAATTGGTTATTATCCATCTTTTGGTTGTGTGAGGAAGCAAAGCATTTCTACCTATGCCTCCATCTTGGCCAGAAATCTGTCAGAGAGCCCATGATTTGTTTTAATGAAAAAGATCATACAACAAAATAATATTCATAGTATAATCTTCCTCTAATTTACAAATATGTATAGGAATGTGTATTTTCAGATTCATATATTTAATTGTCTCCTTAAAAAAATCTCTATTTAGGCAGAGATGCCTCAAATTTAATGTCTCCAAAATTGAATTATTGATCTTTCCTTCAACACTGTCCCCTATCTTACTGAAGGAAACCTCTATCCACTCACTTGCTCACTCAAGAAACCAGGGATATCTTCCTATTTCATATTTCACATTTCAAATCCAATCTTAAACATGTTTCAAATTTGCCTTCTCCTCTCTGTCTCCATTGCCATTACCCTGTTTAGGTCCCCATTATATTTCACCTCATTTTTGCAATGAGGTGAAATATATCTTATTATCTCCTATCTTATTTATTTTCTCCTACCATCACAATTTTCTAATCCATTTTTATACACTCTTTTAAAACACAGTTTGAATCATGTCCCTCCATGCCTAAAACCCTCCTTGGCATCACTTCGCACAAAAAAATCTACTCTCCTTTTCTCAGACTATACCATCTGCATTATCTCAATATTGACTACTTCTCCAGCCAAGGACACTGTTATTGTAACAGCAATAATAATATTGCCAAGTATTTCCTCATTATATTTAAAAACAGAGAAACAACTACTAGTAACTACTCTGAAGATAGGAATGGGTTTATCCCAGGACCAACTGTTTCAAAGTAATCTCTTGCCCATCTCTTGCCAATCTCTTGCCCAGGCTACATAATAATCTCCTTACTGGTTTCCCTGAGATTCTTGCTTGCCTCCAATCTATTCTCCACAGAGCATCAAGTATTATATTCACCACATTCCTTTAAGCCAAAGGTGGGCAGGATTGAGGGTGGGAGGTGGGGGTGGGTGGGACAGGGGGAAAGTGGTGGTGGGAAAATGGAGACAACTGTCCTTGAACAACAATAGAAAGAAAGAAAAGAAAGAAAAGAAAAGAAAGAAAGAAAGAAAGAAAGAAAGAAAGAAAGAAAGAAAGAAAGAAAGAAAGAGAGAAAGGAAGGAAGGGAGGAAGAAAAAAAGAAAAGAAAAAAGAGAAAAGAGAAGGGAAGAGAAAAGAAAAAAGAAAAGAAGAGAAAAGAAAAGAAAAAAGCCTTCAATTGAGTAGACTGACCTGTCTGGCCCCCATCCAGCTCTCCAACCTCATGTCATGCCATTGTCCCCTTGATTAATATACTTGAGTCAATTGGGCTTTTCTCAGTTGCTCAAATACACAATCTCTTCTTCATCTTAGAGGTTTGTATGTGCCTCTCTGTCTGAAACATTTTCCTTCCACACTATATAGGGCTGGCTTCTTCTTATATTTTTGGTCTCAGCTTAAATATAATTTTTTCAGACAGTCCTTCCTTAACCAGTAAGTATCCTACTCCTACTTTTCTTTCTCATTGCACACACTCATTTCATTTATATCACTTGACATAAGTTGATATTGTTTGTTTACTTATTTATTATCTATCTTCCCAATACTCTGGAAATTTTATGCAACACAACCATAATAGAGGCATTTGTAGTGGGAGCTGTGAGCCATGCCTGCAGAGTCAGGAAGACCTCATGGAATACAACCTTCAGTCCTGAATTTAAGGGAATATGCTAGGAAAGGAAATGAGGAAGGTCAAGGGGACAATTGGTGAAGCTAGACAAAAGCATGTAAGAGGATATCAAATTCCAGAAGACTGTATATTTGGGGCCTAAGTAGGGAAGTGAGGAAGGGGTCATTGAGACAGGAGGGGAGCACGGAAGCTGGCAAGATAGGTGCAACCAGGTAATGAGGAGTAAGGAGACTGTTCTTATCCTACAAACACTGGGAGCCACAGAAAGCTTAAGAGAAGGAGAGGAAAATACTAGATGTGTGATTTAGGTGGACTAAGAGGAGAAAAGACTAGAGCTTATCTTCTAAAAATCAGATTTGTAGCCCCACCTCTCCTCATTAATAAAATAAAGATATGGAATAACAGTCTAAACTATGAGATGAAATAAGTATAATTTTAATTAAAGTGAAATATATAAGAAAAACACATGTAAATATTTAGTATAAATTCAAATATATTTTAAGAAGTTAACTTTTAAAAAAAAAATGCAGTTTTGGTAATGTTGGCTAATTTTCCAAAGAAACCAGTGCTAAAACTGTGCTCGATAAAAGTCAGTCAATGTAGCCCGCTTATAGGAACAAGGGTAGAGTTATCTGCTCTAAATAATTTTAAAATTTTTTTTGAGGATTATAATCCATATATCACTTTGCTAAACTGTTTAGTAAGACTGCTGGACTTAAAAAAAAATGAAAACAACTTAAGATACTTGTACATAAACAAAATGCATAAATCGAAAACAATCTAAAAGATTTGGAAAATACACGAAACTTAGTATTTCCAATTTAGAGATTAATCCAGTAATCTGGGGGAAAACCTAGTCAATATGAAGAAAGTCACATTTTTTTCAAATCACAGAGTTCAGATATGACCTGATTTGACCCCAAATTCCACTGGACATTCTGTTACAAAGTAATTAGAAATACACAACGTACTTGTTCAATTTGTTTGTACTATGTAAAATTGATTTTTTTCTTTAATACTAAAATTTGGTCCATCTGTTGGGAAAACAGAAAACGCTCTAAATATATACAAAGAGTGGAAATGCTTCATTCCTCTGGCTGTGTCCTGTGGTACAGGCATTTTCATCAGTATGTTTGTCTTGCAGACAAAATGAATATCAGATGGTGGTTTTGAAAAAGGGCAGACCGAACATGAGGTGATTAGTTTCAAAAACAGATTTTTATTCTTGATAAATTATTACCAAATACAATCATCTGTTGATTGAGGATATAAAACAGATTGGTCATACGACAACCCACAGGTTAAATGAAAAACGGAAATAATAAGTTTATTTAACATGGTCCTGCATTAGGTTCCCAGCAGTGCAAATCTAAGGCAAATAATTAGATTTCCAATTTAAAGATATACATTTGTTAAGCCAGACATTTCCTGAGGTCATCTATTTCTCTGTTGGCTAGTTTCAGTGCACTGGCAATGCTTGTAGGACATTTGGACTTAGAACTTCATGTAACTACACCTTGTACATTACCCTGATCAAGCCAATATTGTAGTTTGATTCAGGGATAATGCAGAAAGGGCAAAAGGCAGATTGTGATGACTCCTGGCTGCAAATCAGATTCAAATACACTGCCACATAGACTTACAGAAAAGTAACGCCTTAACAATAAACCCAGGCAGGGGTGGGGGGTGGAGGGGTGGAGGGTGGGGGTGGGGGGAGGGAGAATTTGCTGAAAGACAGCAGGTAAAACAAACAAATCAAGCATTGCGTACTAAATAAATGGACAACAAATACAGCACACTCAATTTCTTATATATCCACTCTTCTTTTCTCAGGATAACCACTTACCTTTTATGGTAAAAAATAAAAAGTTAAAAAACAATTGCTTTGATCAAGAGTATATCACATTTTTACTGGGCATACGCACCGCCCCCCTCGTCTCCCTCCCCCTCTATTTCTTCAGTAATTTACAGCTCTGCTAGATAATATCTCTCCAGGGAGCAAAGAATCCCATTACAGATGATTCCTCTATGCAGACTTCAGCTCTGTAAATCAACAGGCTGAGCTCTCTAGCCGATTTTAAATCCCCACTTGAGGTGAGCAGTGACAACTTGCAAATTGGTGAGGCTGGAAGTGGGAAGAGGAAGGAGACTTTGGTACCAGAGTAAGTTCCAGGAAAAGAGCTTATAACACAATCTGTGCTTTTCTTAACTTTACCCAGTAACTATTGTGCTTTGACATAACAAGGGAAGACCAGAAATAACAGAGATTGAAAAAGTGCATCCAAAGGAGATTCTCTTCCCAGAAGAATATTCCCAAGGGATTCTAGCAAGTCCAGTAGAGTGGTGGAGTGCATCAGAAGCACAAAGTAAACCTCTTTGGAGATAAGACTCTAAGTGAAATACAGCATCTTAAAAAAAATAGAGTGATGGATAGCAAAGATGGAGGGATTATTCCAAAATACACCTCTGAGAATGAGATGGATCATAGTGAATTCATTTGCCTATGTGCCTTTATTACTCAAAAAATGAAAAATCCTCTAGAAATCCATTGATGAGGTAGAAGAAAGTTGAGATATTTCTATTATTCTTTTTTGTATTGTACAAATTTCATTAAAACAATGGTTATTAATGATAACAATATGTAAACCATTAGTTATATAAAAACTTATTTTGTAATAAGAATTTTTTACATATGTTATACCAACAGTGAACAAATTCGGAAATAGACTGTTGTGTATTTCCATTATTAAAGAGCCAACATGATGTGGTTTTAAATGCTCCTTATGAAAAAAGTTTACACTCTGCACACATTTCCAATGAATCCTCCTAAAACATTAGGCTACTCATGGAATCTAGGGTCTGAGATAATTGCCTTTACTCAGTTTTGTGGTCTCAGAGAACAACCTTTGACTTTGCCCATATATTCTGAAAACTAATATAATCTGTAAAGGAATGAGAAAATGAATGGACTGGGACACATCACTTCTTCTAGACAAACTATTCCAAGCAAATATTTCTGTTAGTCAACATTATTAACCTCGCAGAGGATTTAGAAGACAACCTAATGGAACCCCCGATGCAGGCATGAGTATGGATTTCCAGTGTCGCCTCTCCAGGGCTCCAGCCCAACTCTCAAACTTTGCCTCTGATGGCTGGCATTACCAACAGGCTGGCCACACTTCCAGGGGGGATGCTTCCCTGGTGAAAACCTGAGTGACATTCTATAACAATCTTTGCTGCAGATGGTTTTCTGGAGGGAATCTCACTGTCAATCTTTATTCCAAAAGTTCATCTTTTCCTTAGCATGGATTATTTTGTAGGGACTTTTCTGTGCTGCCAGAAAACTTCAGACTGAATTTTTAAATGGAAGAAAAGGCCCGAGGGCACAATTGGGCACCCTTGTGCTGTTTTAGGAATGTCCGCTTGTTTGAAATCGGTGCTCCATCTCTAAAGTTCAAGAGGAACCTTTAAAAAAATCAGTGTTTCAAAAGATCTGATTTCTTTGCACCTTCGGTCCAGAGTTCATAGTTATTTCCTGTGTTAGAAGGAGCACTAACTTATCTTCACCATAGTAAAGAAATTAAAAACAATAGATTCTCTCTCCTCTACAATTGACTCATCAGCATCTTATTTTCTAAAACTATCTTTGCCTTGTACGCAAGAGTGTTAATTATCTACCATCTACTATCTGACATTTACAATCACAAAAGTAAATGATGAACGCTGACCTCCAGAACACCCTTCCAAATACTCTTTACGCATGTTTCCACTTCCTTCAACAGTGCTTCTCTGACTTCTGATTGACAATTTTCCCACATGTGCCCTCACAGAACACTGTCTCCCCCCATCACTAATACAGCGCTTACCACACTGTTTTACAGCGGTGGTGGGAGTGTGCTCCCTCCCTGCTGGCAGGGTCTGTGAGTGCCTGAGAGACAGGGACTGTGTTTTATTCATCTCTGATTTTTCAAAGCACAGCATAGTAGTTAACATGTACTAGGTGCTCCATAAATTTATTTGCTGAATTGAATTGGACTGACAAATTGCTATGTTAATTACTGGCTAAGGCCAGGCCTCTTCAAACAGAAGACAGCAGCAAAATGAAGTAATTACCCAGATCACTGAGGACAAAAAAAAATGTGCTAATTTGGGCAAAGTGAGTAAGCAAGATTTTGCCTAACTGAACTAATCCATCATTTCATTTCAATGCTTGGCTTTGCTAATGGAAATCTGACCTCTGTAAGGCAGTCCTCGTCTCTCCTGTGCTTTGTGTTGTGGCTGAGTCATCTGTTTTATATTGATGATGAACATACCCTACACCTCCTGTGCACAGAACAAAAATCGCCTCCTAATCCCTGTCAACTGTCTCATGGGAGTGCCAGTGGTTCCAAGCAGGGTCATTTGCAGGCAGTGTATAGACAGTCCTGCAGAACTCATAACTGGATCCACAGTGTAAAGGCCCTGCCCCGCTAATATGATGAGTCACTGGTATCTTCCCTGTACAGCAAAGTCAGAAAGTTGCATAATTCAACTTTTAGCACACGGTTCCTCTGCATGTGAACCTGCATGTGAAGTCTGCATGGTTCTCTAGATAAAAAAGAAGATGGGTCTGTCAATGCATTTACCTTTTGGGATGAAGAGAAACTTTTACCAAATTTTAAGGATTATTAGAAGAAGAAAATAATGTTGCTTTTTACACAAGCCAATAGTTTTGTTATTAATAATGCATGTATATATTTGTTGGCATCTTTTCTTTTCTACCTTACTTGTACTTATCTAAGCAGGAAAAACAAAGTTACACAACTAAGCAATGGATTAGAAATTTAGATACTTGACTTTTAATCTTTAGTCATTCTTTTTTAAATTTTAATTAATTAACTAATTAACTAATTAATTAATTTATTTATTTAGAGAAGGGAAGGCAGGGAGAAAGAGAGGGAGAGAAACATCAATGCATGGTTACCTCCCACCTACCCCCTACTGGGGACCTGGCCCACAACCCAGATATGTGCCCTGACTGGGAATTGAACCAGTGACCCTCTGGTTCACAGGCCAGCACTCAGTCCACTGAGCCACACCAGCCAGGGCGTGTCATTCTTATATACATGAGTCTAGCTTCAGAACTGGAGAGAAAAGTGCTTCTTGTGTTTCATCAGTCAGTATAAATTTCAAAAAACACTTTACATTTGTAAATTTAAATCTTTCAACCTACAAGTTGTTATTTAGTTTGCAAATCATTGAGAAAACTACACTGTATTCAAAATCAATACTGTCAAACTTAAGGGATTTTTTAAACACCCTAAAGGCTTTTAAACTCAGGATGAGTAATTTTTTAAATCAGTGGTAGAGAAAAAATATTTAATGAAAACTGCAAGACAGAACTACACTACTTTAGACAGTAGATAGCAGTAGAGAGAACCTGGACATCAGAAAAATCCTAGTTTGAGTCAACTTCAGCAGTCATGAACTTTGGTGACCGTGAGCAAGTCACTGAAACTTTCTGAATCTCACTTTGCTCACACCTCACATACAAACAATAGTTTCAACTTTATCTAATTCTTGAGATTGTTTTAAGAAGAACATGAAATAACATAAGTGAAAATAATTTTGAAACAATGGAAAGAAATACAATATAAAGGTAGGGTTATTATTGTTTTGGCTTGTGATTATTTATGGTGATGATGGCTGTAATGACCTGATGTTGGCCAGCAGATACATCACTAATGCTCTGCTGTTCGTGAATGCAATTATCATAACAGCAAATTAATTTTCGTTCAGATTCAGCTGTCTGCAAGGCTGAAATATTTGTTTCAGCATCAACTGAAAAGCAACTTATATTAGTTTCCATAGAGAATGCCAAACAAACACATATACCGTACAGCTATGCCTGAAAAAGGCACATTTCTTCAAATTAAAGTATGCTCTTCTCATCTGGCTTCTTCCTCACTCATATAAGACAAACTTATTAGCAAATGTCAATCATATTTTATTCAATTGAGTGTAAAAGAGTAAACTTCAGACTCAGGCTCAGGCTCCTTGATTTTCTTTTTGTAGATACAATTTTAGCAACTCCTGTTCAAGCTTTCTAAAAGAGAAAAGAGGGAAAGAAGGAAGGAAGGAAGGAAGGAAGGAAGGAAGGAAGGAAGGAAGGAAGGGAGGGAGGGAGGGAGGGAGGAAAGAAGGAAGGGAGGGAGGGGAGAGAGAGAGAGGAGAGAAGAAAAGGAGAAAGAAAGAAAAAAAGAAGTGAGATAAAAAAAAGATGAGTGAATACATTTAAACTGGTGTGGGAAAAAACCAGGTGGTCAATACGAGAACCTGCAGCAAAGGAAAGAACCCTGAGTCCAGGCATACATTCATTCACACTTCACCACAGGGGTCAGGAGCTAACCTAGACACAATCCACTAGTCTTAGGGAACAGGAACACACCCAGGGGATACCAGCTATCTTCCTAAAGACTAGAATTCCTAAACAAACAAGCAGTCTTCAACTAGTTTTCTCTCTTTGTGGCTTGCTAACCTCCAAAGTGCAATTCATCTCCCTTGGTAAAGATTTGTTGCACCACAGGGAATAATCTTGATTTTCTACATGACATTAGTTCTCAATTATTTTCAGTAAGACTCTTCCCCAACACTAACTGTTATGAGTTTAGAAAAAGGTGGAGGCCTCACTATAGTTCTCTGGGTTTTGCCAAAATGATTACCCTTTAGTAAATATATTATTAAGATTCTTAGTAATCATTGGCTTTCTTAGCAGCAGCAGCAGCAAAAATCTCTGAAATAAAAAATAAAAATCAAAAGGTGTTCCTTTCCCCCATCAACTTTAAATTCCACATATTCTTGCATATGAAGAAATAATTGAAACACCAATCCAAAAGAACCTATGCACCCCAATGTTCATAGCAGCACATTTTATAATAGCCAAGTGCTGGAAGCAACCTAAGTGCCCATCAGTCAATGAGTGGATCAAAAAACTGTGGTACATTTACACAATGGAATTCTACGCAGCAGAGAGAAAGAAGGAGATCCTATCCTTTGCAACAGCATGGATGGAACTA
>VMDR010036656.1:0-10449 GCA_007922815.1 Macrotus californicus | reverse complement strand
CACAATGAATTATGCTTCTCAAAATGCCAGTACCTCCCCTGTTGAGAAATGCTAAAAGTAAACCAATAAATATCTCTTCCAAAAACGTCTTGTCTTAATCCCATATACAATTCTAGGATTTTTTTCAATCCACCAAGAAAAAGTAACTGGATAATTTTTATTCATAGTTTCCACTTCTTCGATTTTTACTCATTCCTTCATTCACTTTAGTTTGGTTTCACAACCACCTTTCCTTAAAAACTGGTCTTATCAGGATGGCCACTGATGTATTGCTAAACACAGTGGACATATTGCAGTATTTGTCAAGACGAATAGTTCCTTCTTGAAAATTTCCCCTCAACTTCCGTGACACCACTTTCTGCTGGTTTTCCTCCGAATTTTCTCACTACTTTAAAAATGCCTCTCATACACTCCCTTTTCTCTGCCTACATCTTATTTCGCAGGATGTCATCTGTAGACCCCTTTTGTTTTCCTTTTACAAAGTTTTTCTCAGATCTCCACCTCAAGGCTAGATATTGCGTCTAAGTTCCATATCTATTTATACAGTTGCCTACTGACACGACATATATAACCCTAACAAACACCAAATGGAACTTAGCTGCCCACATATATTTGCTTCCTCTCTTAGAGTCTATTTCAAAGTAATGGCTGGGATTTACTTAATGCTTTGGGAACCTACCTGTAAAGACACCTATTCTAGATGACAAAGGAGGGGAGGATGGAGTCAGGGAGGGCTTCTGGGAGAAGATGTCACTTAAGTGAGGTGGTTAATCATAGAGGAATTGGATCAGGTGTTTGGGAGTGATGCCTTGTGGGTAAAAAGGACAGTGTCAGAGGAACAGAGGCAAGAACACAACAGCAAGTACAACTACACTCCTTGAATTGGAAGTAATTCACAACTGATGAAGTACACATGCTTTTGGGGGAGAAAGAGCTGGCAAGAGATAGGGCTGAAAATGTAGGCAGGAAATAGATCATGAAGAGTCTTTTATGCTATGCTAAGGAGTTGGATTTTAACCTATCAGTCAGGTCAGGGTTGAATGATTGCTCACAGGCTACAGAAGTGGTTTGGCTCATGGTGTGTGTGTGTGTGTGTGTGTGTGTGTGTGTGTGTGTGTGTGTGTGTGTGTGTGTGTTTAATTGGATTCATTATCAACATCTAAAAATTGAGAAATTTCACATTGAAGTCTGTATGTCTAGCCTCTCCTGAGGAATGGGGGAGTTCTGACCACATTTTCCCAAATTCTACAGACTCTGCCGTCACCACTCTGCAGTGGTTCCCATCTGGTCTGCTTTATTCATCTGTTACTCGGGCCACCTCCATGGCCCCTGTGGCCACTGGCAGTTGCTACTTTTGCTCCAGATGAGGAGCCATTGAAGAACTGTTATCAGGGGAGTAATATCATCAGCAATTGGATCAGAAAGATCATTCTGGAAAAAATATAGAGGTTATATTCTGGGCAAAGGAAATAGTGCCATAAAGAGGTGAAACTGTAAGTTCTAGAACATTGGTCTTGCACTTTATAGCTATTCTCATGTTTTTATCACGGCACTTTCTGTGGCTTCCTTTACCTCCAACACTCGATCACAGTGAACCCTGTTTTCCTCATTTCTAGAGATGAACGTTAACATCGTGTAGTTTTTCTATTGTAAAGATTTCTGACATGTGACTGATTAAATTCTGAAGACAAATGTTTTCTCTTGCCTGGGTAAGGAAAGAAAAGGAAGGAAAAAAAGAGTAGTGCTAATATTTTGAAGTTGTTCTATATTTTGATTATGAGGATGTTACACAATGGTATACATTTGTCATTTGTCAAAAATCATGGAAGTGTAGATGAAAAAGGGTATTCCTATAGTAAATTATACCTCACTGAGAGAGAGAGAGAGACCACCTAAGTTCTAAGATAGTTAATGTCATACCAGGGAAAACTATGCCATAGTCGTAAAGTCACTTTCATAATTTAGATGATGATTTTCCTCTTAAGATAGTAAATATAACTACTAATATAATCTTCAATATAGCTTATGCTCCTCTTTATAACTTTGAAAGAAAACAAGTTCTCAAAAAACTGTCTTACATTCAAATCATTTGTTTCTCAGAAGTTTACATTTAAACTTTAGTTAACAATATCAGACTGGCTAACTAAATGTGATAGACAGCAGGCCTCCAAGGTGGCCCCAGTGATTCTTACCTCCTGGTGTTCACACCCTTATGTAGTTCACTCCCGCAGTGAAAAGGGCTGACTTGTGTAACCAATAGGATGCTGAGGAGATGACACAGCATAACATTATAGCTTAGGTCATAAAAGCATTAAAGTTTCTGTCTTGCTCTCTCAGGAATCACTCACTCTGGGAAAAGCCAGTTGCCATGTTATGAGAACACTCGAGAAATTTTCCGTGCGAGAAAGCCCTCTTGGAAGGGGTCCGTTAGCCTAAGTGAAGCCTCCATTGACTGATGTTTTGAATGCAAACTCATAAGAGATCTAGAGCCGGAATCATCCAGCCATGCTGTTGCCAAATTCTTGATCCATTGACCCTGTGAGATAATAAATGTTAATTATTGTTTTAAACTGCTAAGTTTTGGGATAATTCATTATATAGTGACAACAAAAACACTAATATTTTATTTTTCTGAGATATGTGAAACCTAAATATTCCAGACCATACTGCATCTCCTGGAGTTTTAAGCTCATTATTTTAATCGATAAAGTGAGGATATTGCAATATGTAGGCTTGCGTTGAGTCTAATTTCTAGTACTTAGAAGATGGTCAATAAGTGATCATTGCAGAATATATTTTTAGTCAGAGACTGTTTATTTGCAAGAGCTGAAACTTAAAGTAGCTTAAGTAAAAACAGGATATACTGAAAGCATAAACCTCATAAAATATTCAAGAGGAGTACCTGGATTCTTCGGAATTAGAAAGCTGTCAGGTGGTGTATCTCTCCCTTCTTCCTTTTCTCTCCTTTTATCTTTGTCACTCTATCTCTATGCATCTGTTTCTCTGTCTGCCTCTCCCTATATTTCTCTTTCTTTCTGTCTGTTTCTCTCCACATCTTTCTCCTTTTCCCACTGCAGCTTTCATTTTCTCGACTCCTCTTTTCTCGACTCCCCTTTTCTCATCCCCTTTTCTGCACCCCTTCTTTCCCTCTCTAAATATTTCTATTTCTCATACCCTCTCTCTTTGGTCCTAATTTCCCTACCTCCTCTTCCCTCCTCCTTGCCTTCTCCTCTTCCTTCCCCTTTCCTTTTGTATTTTCCCTTTTCTATTTTGCATTATCTTTTTTCACTTATTTAATGTATCTTCTTTCCCCTTCCCTTCCTTACCCTTTCAGGGAAGGATGCCTGCCTGAAAACTTAAAATAATGTGGAGATTTCTAAAATCAATTTAATAGGTCCCTTCAAAGTATTCTGAAATACAAAACATGTCAGAAATCTGAAGATTATGAAATGCGAAGCAAGCTGTGGCAGCATTGAGGACCTGGAGGAAGAAAAAGGCCTCAGGGTAGCTAATATAAATGTCTCAAAGTCCATGAGCCCATCTACTCTACTTACATAAGAGAGTTTTTACGTTTTCCTGTCCGGGTTCTCATTCTTAGCCTGCAGCAAATTAGAAAAGGAAGTTAGATGAGGGGTACTCCTTAAGTCTCATTCTTGGCAGCAAGTGGTGAGAAGTAGATTATACAGATTAAAAACTATAACAACAAGCTCTGGCCGGATGTCTCAGTTGGCTGGAGTGTAGTCCCCTACACCCAAGTGTTGCAGGTTGATTCGCAGTGTGGGCATATATCTAGGTTATGGGTTCTACCCCTGGATGGGGTGTATGCAGAAGGCAGCCAATCAACGTTTTTCTCTTACATCAGTATTTCTCTCTCTTCCTTTCTATCTCTCTAAAATCAGTAAAAGTATGTCCTCAGGTGAGGATTTTAAAAAATTTAAAAAAAGACTATGACAACGAAAAGCAGACATAAGAACTGAGAAAAGAGCATGGACCCAATCAATGAAAGGGCAAACCCCTCATCCTTGCCTCTGGCAGCCACCAATCTGTATCTATGAGCTCATTTGTTTTTGTTTTAATAGATTTCACATACAAGTGAAATAATAAGGTATTTGTCTTTCTCTGGCTGATTTATTTCACTTACCATAGTGTCTTCAAGATTCACCTATGTTGTCACAAATGACAAGATTTCCTTTTTTTATGGATGAATTTTATATATATATATAAATATATAAGTATATATAAAAAATCACATTTTCTTTTCATTCATCTGCTGATGGGCACTAAGTTTAATTCCATATCTTGGCTTTTGTGAATAATGCTGCAGTAAATATGGGGGAGCATATATCTCTTTGAGTTAGTGTTTTCATTTTCTTCGCAGAAGTACACAGCAGTGGGATTACTGTCTCATATACTAGTTCTATGTTTAACATTTGAGGAACCTTCATACTGTTTTTCACAGTGACCGCACCAATTTACGTTCCCACCAACAGCGTGTGAGGGTTCCCTTTTCTTTACATCCTTGCCAATACTTGTTGTTTCTTGTCTTTTTTATAATAACCAACAGGTGTAAGGTGATATCTCATTGTGATCTTGAGTAGATTTATTTTTTTTTAAAAACAAACATGAGATCACTTTACACAGAGCTTAATAACCACTTTTTTCCACATGTGTCATGGACCTCTTCCCATGGCAGTGACAATGAACATGTCATTCTATGCACTGTATTTTATTTAACTGATCTTCTTTTCGTGATGTTTCAAGCATTTTACAAATTTTTTATTATAAAAAATGCATAGTTGAACATCTTTGACTCATCTTTCTTAAGGAAAAAATTCTTGAAATGGAATCGCATAACAGAAGTTTGAGATCCAAGTATAAAATAAGTAAATACTGATTGATCATCAGACTATATAACTGGGTATAGGAAGGAAACTATTGTTTAGCTAATTTGGAATGGTTAATTTTTTTATTCATAAGAAGGTATATTTTTGAGCCCTGGCCCCAGGTAGCTCAGTAATTGGAGCATTATCCTGTATACCAAAAAGGTTAGAGGTTCCATTCTCATTCAGGGCACATACCTAGGCTGCAGTTCCACTCCCATTCGGTGTGCATACGAGAGGCAACCAGTAGATGTTTCTCTTCAACATCCATGTTTCTCTCTTTCTCTCTCTCAAATCAATGGAAATATCCTTAGGTGAGGATTTAAAAAAGTATAATTTTGAGGTACTTGTAATTAGCTCCACTAACAAGTATTTTGAAATGTTTTTTTAGTACGGAAATTTTTAAGAATCTTTGTGATAAAATTTTGGATAAACTCAATACACTGTTAACCATCAAAGTCTGGATATCAACATCTACCATAGAGAAATGCCAAACCACAGTTTTCCTTGTGGTTGATATTAGCTGCTGTGTTAAGCATTAGTAATGTTCCCTACAGATGATAGGGTAATTCTTAATAACTAGTTTGGTTGGCACATATCAGTGGAAGTAGATAAATTCAACTTAAATCTTTTTTTGGTAACTCAGGGGTCTTGGGCAAATATTGACCTCTTACCCTTAAGTGACTATCTAGTTTGTTTAGCTTTATAGAAAGCTTTTTAATGAACTTACAGTCAGACAAACTTATGAATTCTTGAAAGTATTATTATGTGAGGCAGTTGATATGACAAAGTTAACATAATATGATGTTAAGGAGCATGGGTAGGCTTTGATATTTGACAACTTGGGATGAAATCCCACCATTTTCTCCATCTGGGGCAAGTTATAACTTCTTTAAGCATTAGTTTTCTCTTTTTTAAAAGTGGAGATAATAATGTAATGTTAGAGCTGGTGAGAGGGTCCAGTGAGATAATGCAAGGTACCTGTCATACAGTGAGCAGTCAAAAATATATCTGTCTTCCTCATAATCATAATGATGCTCTACATCTACTCATATTGATTGAAAGATAACTTTAACTGCAACACTCATTAAATTAATTGCATATTCATACAGAGTTTTGTGTACATTTTTATAAAACCATATAAACATGTGAAACCACACTAATTTTGTGGATAGTTAGAAAGAAGCCTGAATTAAGAATTCAGAATTTTTTAAAAGTGAAGACAGTTATATTACTTTTAGATTCATCTCACAACTACATGTAAACTAAAAGGAGGGCTGTCAATAAATTCTTTGAGGGAATATAGTTTATTATGGAAGTGAAACTAGTGCTTTTTCTCTTCTAGAGTGCTAGTGAGTTACTGTGTGCTACTGAAATGTCTGGAGGTACCTGCACAACCTGAAGAAATAATGGAAGACATTCTTTCCCCTGAAACCTCATTTTCTCAGAGAATGTTTCATTTACAAAGGCAAAAATTGTCCATAAAAGTACAGGTTGACTTACTGTGATTTTCTCACTGTGTGACTGTTCCTTATATAAGCTGGATTAAAAAAAAAATGGGGGAAATAACATTCTCTGAGATCACTTAGATTTTATTTTTAAACTTAATATTGAAAACAATGTTAGTTTTGAACTGAAACACTATGAAGTAACGTATTAGAGACCTCAGGGCAACTTGACTCTAATACAGCTAATACAAATGATTGTTTCAGGATGTTAATGTTAGGAAGGAATTTAGAGATAATTTGATACAAAACCCTTGACAGAGAAGGATCGTAAGGCCTCTGAGAGATGAAGTGGCTCTAGTAGATCAGCGATGGAGCCGAGATGAAAACATTTCCAACCCGGTACACCTTGTGTTGCCTCTCACTCACTTCCGAAAGGTTTCACGAAAGACGCTTGGTACACTTTTTACATTGACTAGAGCTCTCGTGGCCAGGCTGCCCCAACAAAACTGGTCGGGAAAATTTCCATGATAGTCAGCATCTCAAAATAGCAGCAGGTCCCTGCAGCTTTGTTCCTAACTCTGCAAGAATGAAAGTAATTCTAATTATACAACGGGCACTGGACAAATCGTTTCTCTCAACAAACATTTCAGTGCTTATTATATGCCTGGCTCTGTGTTATACTCCAAGAATATGAAGTAGACTCAAAAGCCCTTATCCTTAAGAAACTAATAGTCTCATGGAGGAAACAAACCTGTTAAGAAACAATGTTCGGTAACATCACACAGCCCAAACCAATGCCTAGGAAAATACATACCATTAAAAAATAATTATTTGTTAAAATTGTGTTATGCTTTGGGTGTTTTGACCAGGCACAAATAAAATCCTACTCAAACACCCCTCCAAAGAGTTTCTGTGCCAGGAATATGCAAAAGAATCAATGGAAAGGTAAAGTTAGCATTTTGGTTCTTAATACAGAGGAGTATGATACACTAAACTATAGTTTTAGCAGATCAATTTGTAAAAAAATTACTGATTTTAGACAGGGAGGGGAGGGGAGAGAGAGAGAAAGCGAGAAGAGGGAGAGAAAGAAACATTGATTTGTTGTTCCATTTATTTATGCATTCATTGGTTGATTTTTGTATATGCCATGATCGGGATGGAATCTAAAACCTTGGCATATGGGGTTGGTGCTCTAACCAACTGAGATACCCAGCCACGGCAATCAACTATTTTTCTAATCTAATTGAATTTAAATGACCTTAGGCCAAAGCACCATCTAGCATTTAAACCCACATTTTGTATGTTATTCTAGTCACATGGAAAATAAGTGTGATATTGAGTTGAGCTAGCTGACTGGGAGGCTGACCTTCTGGGCTGGCCCCAGGCCAAAGTCCATGATGGCATGGAAGGGAGAGAGTCAGAGAGAGCCCCTACATCTGAGAGATAACACTTGAGAATCCCACCCTCCTGCCTCATCAGGGACTTTAATCAACCCCTCCTCTGTGTTTGGGTAGTTTGGTGTTCTTGTACAAAGCATTATTTCCTCTCTAGAGTGTTCTTTTCCCCTCTTCCTGCCAGAAAATCTCTTTGAAAACTCCACTTAAATTTTATTTACAAAACCTTTCTTTTTTAATGTTAGCAGATTTGGATTAATCCTTTTCATTATACCCTATCACCTCTTATGTTTATAAACATATAAACACCTAAGATGTTTAGACTTAATTTGTTCTCCTCAGTTAACACAAGAGTTAGAAATTTCAACAAAGCTGACTATCCAGAAGGAACTTTAAATATTTTTAGATGTGTCGTGAAGGTGACACAAACATTGTGAATAATTACAGCTGTACAATTCTAATGTGAACCCATTTTTATTTTTGAAACTCTTGCCAGTTAACCTTGGCATTACACAAGAAACAGACAGTCTGACATAATTTGATAGTTATCTCATGCGGAAGTATAGCTACATACAATAAAAAGCAGTAACACAGCAACTTTGGTTCACAGAGCTTTGCTTTTAATCTTATCTTTCCATAAACCCTAAGCAATCCATAATAGAAGGTGTTTGCTTACTAAACTTTATCACTTTTGAATGACATTGGACTGATACATTTTTGCCTGTCAAACCTCAATGGTTCCCCCCAAAATCACATTTTAATATTTTTGTGGAACGAAGTGTTTAATTAGCTTGCTTTTCAGATTACAATCTGCAGGACAGTTTTATTTAGATATTTAATTCAATTGAACACACATTGATTGTGTGCTTACTCGGTGGTAGTATTACTAGGTGGTAGGTTGTATGCCAGGTGCTGGCAGTTCAAAGATGGGGAATTGTCAGTGTGGAAGGGTAGGTAGACTAGACAGCTATTACAAAATATTGACAAATGCTATAGGAGCACAATGCTGAAGAAAGGCAGAACATGGAGGCATAATTCTTTCTGGGTGAAAGGGAGAACAGACCTGGGGAAAAGCAGCCTTTGGGATCACTGCCACTATAATATGGCGTCCAATTTCAGTTTCCCCTACACGGCTTCTTGACAGTCCAATTTTACATCCCAATCCAGTTGCTCCTCCCATTCTCTTCTTTAACTATGCCAACATTCACCATCCTTTATGTAATTCAACCCTTTTCTTGTGTTTCACCTTTTTTTTCTGGCTCTCTTTTCTTCTGGCAAACCTCCAGAAAATAGTTTCTCTCATATAAACTACCTCAATTTTCTGCTACTTTCCTCCACCACCCCTAATATTTCAAATGACATATGGTAGAGTAAGTGGAGGCAGTCTGGCTTCCTCACCCAGGTGTCTGGGTAGCTGGGGGAAGCAGTGTTCCCATAGCCTTGGAGGAGCCTGATAACCAGTGTTCTCATAGCCTTGAGACTGGGTCTGATAAACTGTTCCCATAACATGAAGTGGGCTCACATGAGCAGAATTATGTTATATTATATAATTTCTGGCATCTTGCTGGCTTGGTTCCCCTCTAGAATTTAAACAGGTAGGGACTCCCTGCTGGGCATGATGATAAGACACACGCAAGGGGATAGGTGCCATGCTGGGGAACAGGGGCCATGATGTGTGCTATGCAGAGACATGCAGATGGACACGCAGCTTGCAGTGTGCATGGCTTTCCCACCTGTGAATAAAGGCATGCCAGACATCCCAACGGCTCTGTGAATATTTTTCCGTCTGTACAAATAACATGGACCTGCCTGGCCTTGAAGGGTCGCAACACACATATACTTTTATGAGTAAATGCTTATATTCTCTCATAATACACAGCTAAAAGTGACTCAGTTAAAACTTGTTGTTTTGATTAAAACAGTATATACTATGGCTATTGATATGTAGGTTATTAGTTATCAGACTTAGCTGATTATCAGGGTTTTCTGGAAAATATAAAAAACATGAACTCTTATTCAGGAAAATTACATTTGTATTTGTCATTTGACTCAGCAATCCTACTTCTAGGAATCAACTCTGGAGACTAGTTGATTTAATAAACTATGATACTGCCATTTTAATTATTATGTAGCTATGAAAAGATTGAGAGCTCTTGCCAGTGTGGCTCATTTTGTTGAGCAGCATCCCACGAACTGAAAGGTCACCAGTTTGATTCCCAGTCAGAGCACTCGTCTGGGTTGCAGGTTCAGTCCCCACTTGGGGCTCATACAGAAGGCAGCCAATCAATGTTTCTCACATTGATGTTTTTCTCCCTCTCTCTCTTCCTTCCCCTCTCTCTAAAATCAAAAATGAAAATAAAATTTTAAAAAAGGAATGAGAAACATTACTATGATATATGGCTGAGTAAAAAAAATCAAGGTGCATATATTATTTTTATTTTTGCAAAAGGAAACACTGGTAGTGTAAACAACAGAACTAAAATGATGGTTATCCATAGGGTGATTATGGGATGGGGTGGAGGGGAAAGGGAACGAGGTAAGACTCGGAAATCTAAGTATGCTTTTAAATTTAATTTTGTGTCTGAATCATGTAAATATTGTATATATTAAAAACACAGGATTAATTTTTTAAATCTCTAAATTTGAAAGCAAATAAACCATAACTGTATATCAAACTGCTAACATAATCACCCAGAGGAGAAACGTATTTCCAGTGAAATTTGAATG
>VMDR010036655.1:0-10443 GCA_007922815.1 Macrotus californicus | reverse complement strand
AGTAATAAATAAATAGTATTTCTAGTTACCCTCAGTCCTGAAAATGTCTGCATTCTATTACCTAATGTAGTAATTTTATATAATAAATGTCTCATAAATATTTGAGGAAGGTTGAACAGTTGATAATGATGCAGCGCCTTGTTTTGTGAGCTTAGTAGGTTATAGCAATGTATTCGGACACTGGGTCTGTACATCTTTAAAATTTTTTCAGATATAGCTGAGTAAATATTGCATAGTAATAATCTCTCATGCATTTGGAATTATAGTGATCATTTAAAAATACTAGTGCTTACCTCCACCCTCAGAGATTGATTTAGTTGCTCTGGGATCAGACCTGGGCACCGGTTATCTTGTAATCTCCCCAGGTTATACAACTAACTGTGCAGCCAGGTCTGGGAACCACTGGAGTTTAGACCAGTTAAACACTACCAATTTAAAGCTTATGATCACTGCCAATAAGCAGAAGATAGTCATCAGCAAGTATCCATTTCCAGCAGTAATTCAAGTAGACCAAATATTTTATTCACCACTGATTTTACAATAGTGGGTATATATACTAGGAGAGACTTAATAAAGACTCACCATCCGAGCCGTCTTATTTATTTAATAAACCCATATTGAGTGCCTACCTTGTGTAGACAGGGTTCTGGCACTAAGAACCTGAGAAGGCACTGACTGGTGTGGCTCAGTGGTTTGAGTGCCAGCCTATGAACCAAAGGGCCCCTGGTTCAATTCCCAGTCAGGGCACATACCTGGGTTGCAGACCAGGTCCCCCGTGAGGGACATGAGGACAGGGACCACACATTGATGTTTCTCTCCCTCTCTTCCTCCCTTCCCCTCTCCCTAAAATAAGTAAGTAAGTAAGTAAGTAAATAAATAAATAAATAAATAAAATCTTTAAAAAAAGAACCTGGGAAAGAGCAAAGTAAGCAAGGGCCCCTACTGTACTATAATGGAAGAAAGACTATTCTTCCCCATATGAAAGTACTGGACAGTGGCTGACAGTGTGCCATGAAAATATCTGATCTAGATTAGGGACTCCGGATAAGGTTCCTTGAGGAAAACTGTAAATAGAGATGTTGCCAGGGAAACATGAGTCAGGGGATTCCCTGTCCTTCCTTGGTTCTTGTCTCTCTTGCAAGAGACAAAGGCAAGCTAGAGACAAATGCATACAGTGGAAATGAGATAGAAAGTTTATTTATGAAACACGTAGGAGAACAAAGCTGCAAGCAGGCGCCTGGCTAATTTGAATGCCCCACATATAGAAGAAATAAAGTCGTTAGTAAGTTTGTTCTATATGCTTGAGCCAAAGCTACAAGTGGGCACTCAGCTAATCTGTGTGTGCCCACTGTTGGAGTTCAGGGGTTATATACCTTAGCTTCTAGGTTCCCCTTCCTTGTTCCCCTTCTAAACCTTAGGAATGATGTGCCACTACAAAGGGCTTTCTTTCTCGGCTAGTAAGGTTCTTTGTCTTAGTGAGATTGTTACAGAGGCTCCCGTTTCCAGCAGTGTCTCAAGTACACCCCTCCTGCACTACTCTTGTTTGTGGTGTTTGGGACACCTAGCAGTCTATTGGACCAGGCTCAGGACTGCTGAGTCAACAGATTTACTGCCTATGCTACCTAAGAGGGACAGGGGTGGAGAGAGCATTGTAGGCAGAGGGAATGTATACAAAAAAGACCAAGAGTAACATAGAGATTTAGAGATTGAGGAACTGAAAGCAGGCTATTGTGGTTGGAACATAATGAGTAGAGGGGCAGACTGCCTTTAGTTGAAACTAGTGAGGTATATTTACTCAGATCATTAGAATGGGGATCTATTATATTTAAAAGATGTAGCCTCCTGAACAATGTCAATTCTGTCCAATTTTCCTGTTATCTCCATTCAGTTCTCCCAATATCCCCTGTCACCAGCCTAGTTCAAAGCCACTACATCTCTCTCCTCATCATTCCTGAATACTGAATGGAACCATACTGAAACCAGCCTAATTCCTTTAAAGTAAACAAAATACTGATTGCCATGCTACCGCTTCAAACTTTGACATGATGTATAATTGACCAGGAAAATGCTCCCAGCTCACACTCATGCACTGGCTCACCTGCTCTCTCTCTCCTCTCTCAGATCACGTCATTGCTTGTCTCTCGCCCACCTTGCTGGAGCCACATTAACGCTTTTGTTTTTACTTCTTCCAATTTGCAAGACTCTCTGTCGTAGGTTTTTTCTCTTCTGCCTCTTTGTTGGTGTGATTTAACCTGGTTATCTGAGAACGCAGCTAGTATTTGCTTATTTTTTGGTCCTCAATTAGATGATAAACATGTATACTGAGCTCCTAGCACACAGCCTGGTCCATATTTACTGAATTAACCTATAAGAGAAAGAATATTTACCCCGAGATCCTCCACTAAAAAGTCCTGTGCCAGTCAAATAAATGAGTATTCTTCAAACAATTTCCATCAGAAAACTGTAGTTTATAATAGTGGCATATGGTAATTTTTATTCCACATGTAACAATAGTTCTTTTTACATAAATAGCTTGAGATATTGTTGACTCAAAAAATGAGGGACTTTTTCTAAGCTCCAGAGTAGATCAGAAACAGATGGGCAAAAAGTGGAGCACCCTTCACACAGCTCTGTGAGCACGGAACCAGTCATTTACCACTCGCAACACTTAGCCACTTCCACAGCTCACTCTGACAAATCTTACCACAAAACCACATGCTCCTCCAATTGCTTGACAGAAGTTCAACTTGAAAGGTTTCCTTCAGTGTAGATTTTCTTTATGTTTCCAGTTAGTGAAAGACGTAAAGTCTGTCACAACCTGTGCGGGCTTGGCACTCAAGGTACTTGGGGACCCAAAGAAAGGACCAGGGGCTACATGGAAAATGGGAATAAATGAAACCATCAGGAGCCAGAAAACAGGACAGCCCCTCTGGCTGTTCCCTTTGATGTACTTTCAGTTATCCTTGGAGAACCTAGTAACATCCTACATGGTCTCTTCTCCAAGGGGAATGCTCTGGGAAGTGAGAGAAGACATTCACTAAGCAGTAGAAATGCTCAAAACTCTCTGTGTGAGGGGAACCATGACTTGAGATGGTTAGTTGGAAGATTGGATTCTTGGTAGCTGTGAACTGTGGGAAGAGGTAAGATAGCAGGAAAAGGCTGTGTGAGTCTTTGAAAGTTTTCTGGACCACTTAAGTAATGAAGTGCTCAAAGATATGCTTCATTTCCACAGGGGTGATGTTGCTGGAATATAGTTGAAAATCAAGCAAATACATTCATAAAGAGTGTGTGACCCTAGTGGGGAAGAGTGATGTCAGTCAGGTGCAGCTCCAGCCCCACTGGTGGCACTGCCTACAACAAACATTCTTAGGGCTGACAACGCAAGCCGACCCCCAGTTGGTGATGTAGATGAAGCTGCAGGCAACTGCCAGACTAGCTGGGGATTGTAGCATGGGACCCAAGAGGCTGTTTTGTTAACTGAAAGAATTTCAACAGGCCAGTCATTGAAGTTACTTCATAATTATGGGATAGGAAAAGTTACCTTTATCAGTGCTTCTCATCACTCAGCCCTCCACCCTGGCATTTCATACTTCTCCAGCATCATTCTCCATGCTGAAATATGCATTCAACAGAAGCCTCTTTGCCATATTTTTAAAGCAATGACACTGAAAAATGAAGTTTCTCTGGTGAACAAGAAAAAAGCTTCAGAAAAGAGGTAGCATGATGATAAGAGCACAGTTTCTGCAATAAGATTGCCTAGGTGTGCATCCTTAATAACTGAAATACCATGTTAACCTCCATGTGGCCTCAATTTCCTTATCTGTAAAATAGAAACAAGAACAGCAGCATTTACTTCATTGGGTTGTTTTGAATGAAGTGAACATAGCAACATGCTGGGAATAGAGCTTGGAACAAAATAGGTTTCCAGAACTTGATTATGGCTTTTGGGCAATACTCAAATCATGGCACTGCAGTAGATCTCCACTCATCGAGGGTGGCGTGAGACATCAGACCTAAAAGAAGTACACACTTCTGGAACACCCAAGCCCATGTACTTTGTCTTTGAGCTCTATGGCATGTGATAGGCCTATGATGAATGGAAACATCTGAATACTGAATACTCAACTACTTATAACTGCATTTCTTACAGGATGCACTGCCTGTCTTGAAGTGGAGCTGAGCAGACAGTAATGACCTGGAGACAGTGGCAGTTACTGCTGAAGCCTAGCAGAAGCTTGTCTCTCGTCTTCCCTTAGACGTTATAGTACTTGAAAAAATTGATATATTTTGAAGATAACCATTCTATAATTTATTTTTTCTTAATTTGGTCAAATGGGACTTTCTCCATGTATGTGATGAATGCACATTACAGTTAGTTAATTAAGGTGTGCATTGTGATAAAGGGTTTTCATAATTACCTTAAATGAAACATAATAAACAATGAATAGATGAATAAAAGAACCTAACTTTTTAACTGTTTTGTTTTTTCTAGTTATGTACACAACAAGATCTGAAATCATAATTTTAAAAGAAGTCACATTTTTAAAACTGCAGCCTGCCTTATTTCTGCATTGATATAATAATATGCCAAATATTTTCACTTTTTTGAACATGGGTTCTGGAATCAAATCTCACTTTATCACTTATTGCGTGATAGGCAAGTCACTTCAATTTTCTATGCTCTAGTTATACCAGGAATCTTATGAGGAAAATAGAATTACTTCCCTTGTTGGTTATTTTAAAAAGTGATGTGAATCAATGTTAATACTTAAAAGAATACCTCACATACAGCAAGAGCTAGGTAAACATTTATTTTTTATACAGTAATCACATCAAGAGTAAATTCCAATGAAGTATCTTTATACAGTAAAAAAGACAGAGAAAATTGTGAACTCATTTTCTGAGTTCCCATAGACTCAAAAGAGAGAGCTCGAGATGATTGTCTCTGAGCAAGTCTGCATGCATGTATATGTGTATACGTGTCTATTTTGGCTTCTTATTTAATATGGCAAGCCTAGTTCACACTCCATTTAGCTAAATGAAATATGTTTACACTTCTTTTAAGGCTGCTGCTCTTCCAGTCCCTCTGGCAGCAGATATAAGAGGATAACATCCTGCTTTGTGTGGCCAAAGGTACCTCAACTGCAAAAATGTTCTACTGAATGTGTTTGAGGTATTAAATGATAGACTGTTCTCACAGAGACTGTACTGTGTTCAAGAAAAGTTTAGTCTTTACCTTTCAATTTTCCATGCGGTTAGTTATTATTTTGAAACATTCCTCAACTTCCAGGGTGCAGCCAGCAACATCAGGAACTCACATTTGTAAGCTCTGAGTCGTTTTATTCTGCTGGTCCCCAGTTCCAAAGGATACATGTAGGTTTTGGTTACAACTAGAAAAATTTGATTTTGTATTTTAAGTGAAAACCTCATGGACCATTTTAATGTATATGTTGATAACAATTTCACCAAAGAGAAATCTAAGAGGGTTTTATAAAAATTATAGACTCACTAATTGACTTATTCAAACTTTTTTTTTCCATTCTTCAGGGATTTAGCATTAAAGACCATAAATTTCTATTATTTTCATTAGGGACATAGAAGTAGAGCTTCTTTCCTAGCCTGGTCCCCAAGTTTTTCAAAGTTTTTAGGAAGGAGAGAGGAGAAAAGGACAGTTAGTTCTCTATCAGTTAGTTCTTTTTACAACAATTATGTCTTAAAACCATCTCAAACTCAGTGACTTAATTTCTCAGTCACAATCTGCAGGTCAGTGAAGTGGGGCTGGTTTCAGCTGGGTTCAGCTGGACTTGGCTCCGGCATGAGAGTTGGTTCAGATCTCCACTCTCTTGTATTTCCTTTGGGCCAGCATTAGTATATATTTAAGGCATGCTCACACTGCAACAAAGCAGTGTAAAGCCACAAGCCTGACAGTGTAAGCATATTTCAAGGATCATAACATGCTGTCCTCTAATATTCAATTTGTCAAAACGAGTCAAGGAGTAGGACAATACATTCTCTCCACTGTGAGACCATAGGACTAAGTTGGGGGTGAGGATAAGGAGGAAGTGAAAATATGCTGAAAAATAATCAAAATCTGTGAATAACTAACTCAGTTTTCAAAGTGAGGGGTACCAGGGTGATTGTTCTCAGGGTTTGATATTGGCTCAGCTTATCTTTAAGAAGTATAAACACATGTGCTTAGGGTCCTTTTGTGCATTCAGACAGAAAATGAGAAAATCGTCTCTCCCTAGGCCCTTGGCCCACTACCTCCTTGCCTAAATATAAACATTTGGTGTCAGAAAATCATCCTTGATTCATGCCCCAGGCCATATTAAACTGAAAGGCAACAGCTTCTACTCTTCTCTACAAGTTTACTCTTAAATCTTCTGGCTTTTCACCACTCCTCATTCCATGAAACCATAATTAATGATTGCCAGAAGTTTCTAAATTGCCAAATCTAAAGCAATAGTGTTGCTTAAAATTTGTAAACTCAAGAAAATTTAATAACTTATTACTTTGTGGACCATAAACTGAAGTAGATTATAGAGAACAGGGCTGACAAAACCATCATGATCCCTGCTCTTGTGGAAAATAAATACAGCTGGGCACACAAACAGATAGGCTATTGTATAGCACCTTGAGAACACTTCTGCAATACCAGATGAACAGAGCATGATAGGTAATGGAAGAGAGGCATCAAAGAGAAGAACTGGGGTTCTGGCTGTAGAAAGTGATATCTAAATTGATACCTAAAAGATGAGAGAGAGACAAAGGATGGGGTATGTAGGTGAGTGAGTTAGGGATTCTCTAAGTCAGAGCACAGTACATGTATCGAAGTTAATAAATACTGAATGCTTGAATAGACGAATAAGGTAATGAATGTGTTAAATCAATGGATTATTTATATAACAAATATTTATTGGGTTGCTACAATGTTCTAGACATGTTTCCATGTGCTGGGATTCAAACAAGCAAAACAGAAACCAAATAGAATATTGCGTGTGTGAAGCAGTAATATGTCCTTTGGAGGAAATTCAAATAAGAAGAGTAGTTTAAGATGTCAGAATGAAGGTCATATTCCATTTTAAATAAGTTGGTCAAGGAAAGCCCTACTAAGAGGGTGACAAGGAGCACTTGAGGCATAGGAAAGAGCAAGAAGAAAGGCTTAAAGGAATAGTTGGAACTCCTTTTGGAATATCTGGGAGGACTACATGACTACAGTAAAGTAAATGAGCAAAAGAATGATGTAATTTGACCTATGTTCTAACAGGATCACTCTAACAGTTGGGTTGAGAAATGTGTCAGGTAGTATAAATGTTGTAACAAACAACCCCAAAATCTCAAGAATTAATAAAATGGGTATTTGTTATTCACACAAAACCCAATGTGGATGTTTCTGGATGGGTGGCTCTCTTGGATCACTCTCCTCTAATTAGTGCCACATGGATCCACACTCCTTCCATCTGTGATGCAATGGTCTTCCACAACAAGTCTCCATGGTTCTGGGGACAAGGAAGAGAACATGAGAATTGAGTGCTGCATAATTAACAACCTCAGCCTAGAAATGTGACTTTTCTGGCTATAATCATTTACATGGCTCTATACATATGCAAGGGGTTTGGGAATTTAGTCCTTAGTTGGGCATCGGCCGTCAAGTAAAGCATAGGCATAACTCTAGCCATTTCTACTGTAGAAAACAAGAGCAAAGGCAGAAAAACCAGTCTGGAGGCTTTTTCAATAATATATGTGAGAACAGATAGGGGTTAGACTATAAGCCTAAGAATGGAAATGATTGTAATCTGGATATATTGTGAATATGAAACTGATAGGAAATGTGGAGTAAGGAAAAAAAGGGATAGAGGAAGGGATCAAGATTGTCTTCAAAATATTTGACCTATTGCATTTCCATGAAAGAGATGAGGAAAAGGCTAGAGGAAGGTATCTGGATGACCACAAGGAATTCTATTTGGGCATGTTAATTTGACTTGCCTATTCAGTACTTAAGGACATATAACTTCTATGCAGTTGGACTTAACAGTCTGCAATACATGGACAAGTCTTGAATGGATAGAGACATTAGGTGTTACATGGCCTATTTATAGTATTAGAAGCCCTAGTCTTGAGAAAGCCACTGGAGAAAGTTCAAAGGAAGTCTGGGAAAAGATGAAGAATCAACATAGTAAATGGAAGAAAAACAACTATTGAGATAGGAGAAAGAGTAGGAGATCTAATCTGGAATTCAAGTGAAAGTGCTTTAAGGAAAACATCATAATCAGTCATGTTCATTGCCACTGATAGGTTCAATAAAGTGAGGTCTAGGAACTGTATGCCAGATTTAGCTATGTGAAAGTGATCAATGTCCAGTTCTGGTAGAATGGCAGGTGTAAAAGCCTGAATGAAGTGGCTTTGAAAGATAAGGTGAAACATTGGAGACTGAATACAGACAAATCTTTCGATGAGGTTTGCTGTAAAGGAAAATAGTGAAAGGGGTTAGTAGTTAGAAAGCAAAATAAAAAGAAGTGCTTGCTTGTTTTTAGGTAAAGTATAGGGCAAATAAGTGCATGCATGTATGTTGTTAGAAATGAACCAGAATGGAGAGGAAAAGTTCATGATTGAAAAGAGGAGAGAATTGCTAAAGTGAGACATTTCATTACACCAGAGGGTATGAGATCTAATGCATAAGCAAAGGGTTTCACCTTAAGCCAACGGCACAAAAAGTTCATCCATAGAAACAAGAGGAAAGGTTGAATAGATGGTGGTGAGTGGGCGAATAAATATGGCAGTGAAGTTGCTAGAAGTTCTCCTCTGATTGTTTCAGTTTCACAATAAAATAGGAAGCAAGGTTATTATATGTGAGTGATGATGGGAAATCAGGTGTTGAAAAGTTGAGCAAAAAGGTCATAAACAGTCTTTTAGGAATGTGAGAGAATGAAAGCACTAGGGGAAAGTAGTGTGATTGCCTGACAACATTAATGGCCCATTTGAGTTTAAGATTGAGGTTTTGCCAAGTAAGTGCCATAAGGAGGGAAACAGGCAAGAGAAATGAGGGTATATGTAAGGGAATGATTTTGATAATGGGCCATGGAATTAACCTGGATAAGATACTAAGTTAGGATTTAAGGGAGTGAGGAAAAGGGAAAACACAGTGAGATGTTTGAATGTGTCTGAAGAACTGTTGGAATTGAGAAACTAGCTGTAAGTCTAGGCCGCGGTGCTGCAGAGAGGCTGTACATTGATATTGTGGACGGAGTTGAGTTATTGGTAATGACAAGGTCCAGCATCTGACATTGAGAGCGGGTGACTAAGAAAAGGCAGAGGCCCAAATCACTGGAAGTGAGAAGGCCATGGAATAGAGAAGCTAGGGTATCGGGAAGATCTATGACTATGGGAATATTAACATCCTCAGGGATTTTGTTAGGAGTGTTGTCGAAGAACATTACAGCAAGCTTACAAATTCATCTTTAAGGAATGAGGGAGAGAGACCCAGGGCATCTGTAAAGGACTACAACTTGGAGGGGCATTGAGGGGGATTAGAAGATGACCTGTGGCTCAAAGCTGGAGAAGGGAAGAGGAAGGGACAAGGGACCAATAGTAGAACAAGGAAAATATATGCCATACCTCCATGTTCAGCGATAGAATATGAGAGGACCACTGTGAAGGCTAAAGAGGAGAGCAGCCCTCAGGAGAGTATTGAAATTCCTTTATAACAAGAAGGGAGAGGAACATTTAGAGAAGAGGATTAGGATAGATTTATAAGAAGGGTTATGGAAGGCTAGCCATGAGTTAGAGTGGATGGGTTTCAGGAGTCCAGAAGGAGAGAATTGAGGGCAAATATGCAGGCATATGTGGAAGAGAAGGCATCAGAACCTGGCCTTATTATGGTAATTAATGTAAACATGACTAAAAACAGCCCAAGGAGATTAGTCCTGATGATCTCAAGGTATAATGTAGTGGTGAGCCTATTAGGGGTAAGGGTTATGAAGGGTCACAGGTCTTTCTAGAATATTCAATGTACTGAGGATACTTGTTGACTCCTGCCAGTGGCTAGGAGGAAGTGGAGAGCCTGGAGAACAATTAATGAAAATGAAAAGCAAAAAAAAAAAAAATAGAGACAACCTACCACAATCCAAAAGAGAGCTGACTCAATTCTCATTTCTGTTTAAGAGATGCAACTGAACTCTTATCTTTCTGATAAATCCAAGAGCCCCCTAGCCTGTTAGTATCTTTTGCCTCTAATTTTTCATTTTTTTCAATTTAGTATACTGTGATATACGACTATACTGATATAATCTATCACATGAGCACAACACCACAGTTGAAAAAGACACCGTGTCCTCAAAGTCCAGCCAATTAGTGACCAGCAATTTACTGACCCTCTCAAGTCTCAGCTCTCCTTGCAAGTAAAAATGAGGTAATAATAGTCCAGTGCTCAAAGGTTGCTGTGAG
>VMDR010036654.1:0-10444 GCA_007922815.1 Macrotus californicus | reverse complement strand
TCTCCTCCTATCAGAATTTATTTGCCAAGTTGATTGCACAGGTGTAGTTTGGAGTTTTCCTTTTCCATGATTCGAAGCATACATTTTGCCTTCTGTTTTAAACCACCCGGTTCACTAGGTCTCTTTCTTGTTTTATCTGATTTTATTAGAAGAAGTCCCAGCACCTCCCTGATAAGAATAATAAATAAAAAGCAATGTATTTTAAAAGTTTAAGTATATTATATTCAAATATTATAAAATACTTTCATGTTGCTGCAAGTCGGGCTAAAGAGAAAATACTCCAAATAAAACCAACCAGAAGCTCCTTGATGACTTGCTTATGAACAGTATTTATCTCTTACAATTCCAGCTAAGAAGAATCACTTACAATTTATTAGCTTGTTTTGTGTTTATCTTGTTTTTCACTCTTGAAAAATGTTGTTGAAGACATTATTTTATGCAACTTTATTTTAGTAAGATTATGTTAGATTACATATTGCTATAGACAGAATGTCTGTGCCCTCCCAAATTTTTATGTTCAAATCCTTATCCGCAATGTGATGATATTGAGGGATAGAGTCTTTGGTAGGTGATTAAGTCATGAGTACACAACCCACATGAAAAAGGCCAGTGCCTTTATTAAAGAAACCTGGAAAAGCTCCCTCATCCCATCCACCATGTGAGGATACAGCAAAAAGCTGTCACTAGAAGCTGTCACCAGTTCTCACTAGACACCAAATGCTCTGGTCCTTTAATCTAGACTTCACAGCCTCCAAAACAGTAAGAAATAGATTTATTTTGCTTATAAGCCACCTAGTTTATGGTTTTCTGTTTTAGCAGCCTCAACAGACTAAGCAAGGCACATTAGTAGAGAAAAATAGTAACTGGGTCTTCCTGAAGCCCATGACAGGAATACATTTACTACTAGCTGAACTTGGGTTCAGCCATGTTACTGCTTTGGCCAATGGGATGTTAGCAGATGTGACATTAACAGCGTGTTTAATGTGTTTGTGTGCTCGTGTGTGTCATTTTGCACATCTGCCATCCCTAGAAGAGCTGTGACGAGGAGCTCTTGCCTGCCAGCCTTGGCCCCCAGAGGAACACTTGAGAGCAGAGTGGAGACTTCTAAGCTAAACTGCACAGGAATAAAAAAAATAAATATCTATTGCTAGATGCCACAACATTTATTCATTTACTGATTTATTTATTTATGCTTGTCTTTTCTTATGTAATAAAAGCTGATATAAAAATCGGCAATGGAAATAAGACTGGTGTTTATAAACCAACCTAGAATATATATATGGCTGTGGATTTCAGACCCAGTGTTTAAAGGGAAGAAACTGATACCAGAGGTAGGAAAACTGGCAACTTATTTTCTTTAGTACCAAAATATTGGTAAAATTTTGCTTATAATATTCTGAAAGGCAGAAAATGTTCCTAATGTATTTTCAACATAGGGCTGGGAGACCTTGAGGCAAAATGTTGAAATAGTGAGCTGGTTGTTACTAGCTGCATTGCATAATTTTCTATCACAGAGATAAGGTCACAAAAGTATTTGCCAATTTGCAAATGGAGTTTTGAGCAAATATAAAAAATCATATCTTACAGGTTTCACAAACAAAACTGCTTTCACCAAATAAAACATAACTATTGTTGTACATAATAAGAAAACTACCCGAATTCTCTGTGTTGCTTCAGTACCTTTAGTTACCATTTCTGAAAGAAACTAGTTCATGTCAAATAGATCCTTTAAGCTGGATAAAAGCATTCAAGAAACAACAAAAAAAAGAATGTGATCTCACAGAGGCCTGATGTGTTCAAAGGACCTATAATTTAGTCCAGAGGGAGGAATGTCCTGGCAACATTTGAGAGGGTGACTCTTGGTATGTGGAAGTGACTGAAATTTAAGACTTTTAAACCTAAAAATTTTGTAAAAACTGTATTTTCAGAAGTATTGCCTCCCAGATCACAAGAAAATAAAATGATTCAAGTTAAAAAAAGTTTTTAGTACCTAATATCCAAAGACAAGAATCACATTGAGAGAGCTTCTCAGAATACCCAAAGGGCATATTCTCTAATTCTTTCATTTTTAATCAGTTTTTCAGACCTGGCTTTGGAGCATGATACAAAATGAAAGAATTTCCAGAGGCCAGAGCCAAGAGCAGTGGTAACAAAGTCTGGGCCTAATGAAGATAACGGTTCAGTTCCTTCCGAGTAGGGATACCTGATAATACTGATCTACAATGGTTAGGACTGGGGACTTTTATATGACCAGAAGGCTAAGAACTCCTGTTCCACACATTAATGGTGAGTATGAGGAAGGGAAGAACTTGACTTTTTGGTTCAGAAGACTCCAGATAAAGAAGAACTGCCTCAAGATTTCATGGAGATTTCAAGGATCTGGACTTCAAATCTGTTTTCATGATTTTGCGAAAACATTTGGGGATATTCTATTTTGCATGTCATAGAAACTCGAGTAGGCAGATTATGATAGGTTGAATACTATTCAAACATTATTACTCCCTTTACCTTACTTCCATAGGAAGAATATACTTTTTAAACTTTGTCTTTGACTTAATTGTGAAACTTGCTTTGACCAATGAACACATGAATAGGTGTTCAACAGGAACTTAAATCAGCTTGCATGGCAGGCTGATAACCTTATGTTTCTGCTATCATGTCACAAAAAGATTTTTCTGAATATGGCTGTCTCTGTTATTTCAAACACTGGAATGTACTCATATATAGAAGGACTATTTTACAGGATCTGCAAACCTAAACTCTGAAATACAGCTACTAGAACCTGAGACCGAATGACTGAGAACATTCTGAAATCAGTGATTAACAAATAAAATTATTATAATTTTAATAAATGTGTTCATATGTAGGAAAATTAACTATGTAGTGTAGACCTTAAAATTAATTATGTGGTTAAAAATAACATTACTGAGCACCTGTTTTCTCTTATTTTCTTTATGAATCTGTAGTTCAGAATCCAATGATCTAACATCATATTTCTATTAATATGTTTAACAATTTGGATGTTTTATGAAACTCCTTAAAAATATCTCAGCCATTTTAAAGTTCAAATAATCATCATTGTAATTAAGTTAGTGTGGTATAGGTAAAAGGAATAGGCACATTGATCAATGGAAGACAGTAGGATTCAGACCAGAATTTCAACAGAAGAGAGAAGAATTTTCCCACACAGACATAGTCAGCTAATTCTTAAGTGTCAAAAATGTAGGAGTGGGCATTCTGAAACTGGCAGTTACTACATGTAAATCTGCATCCACTCTCTCTGGATTGTGTCCACGCCTCCTTTTGAATTGTTCCTTTTTTCGTAGCGCTGTCATAATCTTTATTTAACTTTGGGCTAATTTAAAGCTGCTATCACAAAGACACCAAATGTAAATTTGTATGGAAAAGCTTCTTAAAAAAGACTTATATTATTCATATATTTACACATAATATTTATGCATATAAACTAAGGGTCTCATAAAATGTATTATGGAAAATTAACAGAAGGGATAGTTCAGTATTAACTTTTCCAAATGGTCTGAAGACACATTCGGCATTTCTCAGTTCCCTCCCACATATCCATTCAGTGTTCTATGGCAATACCAATAAGAGTTTTCTACCTCTTGGTGCAGCCCAAAACGTCCTTCCTGAAGGATGCTCACCATTACATTGATGTCATTAATTAACAAGAGTTATCACTGTGAAAATATTTTATGTTACATTACAGAACCACTTGAGTTCCAGTATGAGCTCTCTGCTCTTGCAACTTATTTCTCCCATCATAAAGTAGGCTGAATACAGTACTTTTTGGAGCGGACCATGGTTTGTTCTACGGAATAGTGAATCAGATAATTAAGGGCATTTGGACACACTGTCACTTAGAGTTCTGGAATTAGACATTTAGTTTCTATCTAGACCTATTGTATGTTAAAAGATGTTTGTCAAAAGTGGAATATTTTTTGTTAGGTCTTTGCTATCGAAACCTAAGAAGCTTCCTGTTTATTCTCTCTATTGTGGAAGCAAAGTGTCCTTGAAGTATCCTGAGTGGCCACAAACATTTTAATCACCTTGGAATCCATTGCTTCTGAGGGTTGGGTGACAGAGCTGTCTATTATCTGTTTTGGATCTCTGACAAGCCTCTCCGGGGTAAAAATGAAAGCATCTCAGTAACTCGGAAAACGGCCAGCACAACACACCCAAATGTGAATTGTTGGTTCTAAAATGAAAAAGTGGCTTTGTTTACATTGACCTTTTCTTATTTCTGAATAGAAGATAGAAGGTAGAGCAACTTATTTTTATTTTTGAGGGTATATCTCCAAGTAAAGAAACCATTTATTTTTATAGAAATAAAGAATTTCATGGGTTGAGATGCTTTCTTAGCAGTATAAATGTGTTATTTGATGGACAAGTGTGATGTCCTCTGGAACAACACACAGATCAATAACTCTGAAAATTAAAATGTGTTCTAAATTTACAAGCATGACAGAGGTGTATTGTTCTCCTGCCCTGTGGAAGCAAACTACTTCTGAGTATTTATTTAGAGGAGGGAAGATGAGGAGAGAGAGAAACAGATCAAATTTCCAGATTCATGTTTTAAAAACTAGTTGTACAGCTAGTTATAAAACAAATGCTTGGGCCTTGGCTGGTGTGGCTGAGTGGATGGAGTGCCAGTGTACAAACTAAAAGGTCACAGGTTCGATTCCCAGTCAGAGCACATGCCCGGGTTGTGGGCCAGATCCTCAGTAGGGGGCGTGTGAGAGGCAGCCACACATTGATGTTTCTCTCCCTCTCTCTCACTCCCTTCCCCTCTCTCTAAAAAGAAATAGATAAAATCTTTAAAACAAAGTACTTGGAATTTGATTTGTGTTTAATTTCCTCAGGTGAGGAGAAAACATTTGGATGAGTAGCTGATATTAAAGTTACTCCCTGCCTAAACTTAATCCATTTTTATATTACATAATCCGTCCCTCTTGAGTTATAGATTAATATGTGAAAAAAACAAAATGGGGATGGTAATCACGTGTGACAGTTAGTAGTTGATCCAATAACACTACATGTCAAGATATGGAGTACTTGACTGGCTTACAACAACATCCCTACTCTTTCTTGTGAGTCTAAGTTTCATTGGCTGGTTTTGCTGACCTGATTGCTGTCTACTAACTTCATCCACACATTTGTGATAAGAGAACAGGGCAGTTCTAAAAGGTCTCGGGGGGACACCTCAGCATTCCACTAGTGCTCCTCCACATATTTTACCTCCTGCAGGCTCTAGGGCATGCTTCGATGGTTAATTAGAAGAGCAAAATGGGCTGAAGAGCAAGCCCTATTGTTCAGCAGCTCCTCCAGCCTCAGCTCGCATCCCGTTTGTTAATGTAGCATTTGCAAAGCATGTCACACGTGTGGAGCAGAGCACCCCATCCCCAGCGGTACCCTTGGTGAAATTCATCAGCTCTCTACTGCTCCTGAATCTTTTGTAAACTCATCACATTTCTAGTATCTGAGGCTCTACCACAGATACGGGTTTTTGTTTTTGGTTTATGCATTTGATGGACTGTGGGAAATACAAAAACTTCCTATTTCTCTACTAACAACCCTATACTTTCCTTCAGGGTGTCAATATAACCATAAGATAAATAAGCATATAGATCTTAACTATAGTTCAAGAATTTGGGAAATGGCATGGATATGAATTTGTTATCCCACTATATGCACTGTGTGGAAGAATCAGGTAATAATGCCACTTTCCACCTAAATTCCATCAGCTTTCACCCTAAGAGGTAGATCACAGTTACATTCTGACTTTCCAGGGACTGGTTCAGGGTCAGTGTTTAATAATTCCTATTAGGATAAATAGTTCCTGTTTCCAAGTCCACAGTTACCATTTTCTCTGTTCCAAATGCTAGAAAGGAGATACCGTATAGATGTGGGTTGTTAGTGTGGAGTCTTCCACAATAATGTAGTGCACCAACAGTAATTAATGTAGTGCACCAACATTCTTTAATTCCAAGGGATTAGAGTAATCAATTGAGGATTCAGTAAAAGCTCCAGATGTTTTATTGTGGTAAGCCAAATCAATCATTGGTTTACCAGATATATTATTTTTTTATGATTATATAGATCAGGTAAGAACTTACTAATCAGGATTACCATCTATTTGATTGTTAGTGAATGATTATGAATCTGCTATCACCAAAGATTTCTGTAGAGTAGGCTGTTTTTATCATCATTTCAGTTTTTCTGCCTGTTTGATCACTATGTCAACCCTTCCTTAGGAAGCTATAAGCAAAGGCTTGGCCTATGACTCCAGAATCACATCATTCTTATCAAAATCAGGCAACCTATTTTAATAGCAGCTTCTCCTACCTTCACCCCCAGCTTATAGAACACAATCACACTGCACTGCCCCCTGGAGCTGGTTCTCATCGCTAATTTGTTTATGTCAAAGCCATGACAAAGGGAACGCCATAGCAATCCATCTTTATGTTTATCACTGTATACTCTTTCCTTCTGCATCACTATCTCTGTGTCCCTATTTCAGTCTCTGTATCTCCTGCATTACCATTGCCAGATTTTGATTTCTCCCCACAATTCAGCACTTCAGATTTATATATTCACCTCTTTACTCCACAATTTGACTTAGATGCCCCATGTGTGCCTTAAACCACTGCAGAATGTCAAGTTTCAATTACCCGCCCCATTAAAAAGTGAATACAGTATAACGCCATTGAATTCCACCTTCATCGGCAGTCAAACTTAAGCCAGATATATTGCATGAATCCTATATTTTATGTAATGGAAATCTTGGACTCATTTATAACACTATGATGGTATTCTATTTTCAAAATAGCATACTTTTCCCCACGTATTTATTATGAACATCTTCATACATATAGAAAGGTTGAAATAAAAGTATAATAAACATCGCAAAATGTTTGAGCTCTTGTTATTTTGTCTTTTTGATCCATTATATCACCCTCATTGAGTAAATGGAACCATTAGTTAGTTTTCAGTTCAAAACCTAGGATTCATGCCTGACTTCTCTGTCCTTGTATTTGGTACCCAATCTCTGTATGAATCCTCTTGGCTCTATTCTCCAAATACAGCTCTGGCCCACCTAAACCTCAAGAACTCTGCAGCTAGGTTTAACCACAACAATCTGTCACCTGGATTATTGAATGGCCTCCAACCAAACTCTCATATTCCCTCACACTAAGAAGTCAGGGATGGTTTTGACAGAGAAATATAAAAACACTGTTATTTGAAACACTGATTTTTTTCACTATATGCCTAGAACAAATTTGAACTCTTTCCTATCCTGGCCACGCCTAGTCTAAAACCTGTCTGCATAACTGACCTCATCTGCATCCACTTTATACTCGATCCTTCCATTCCAGGACAGTGACCTGAATTTAGAAAAAGGAATCGGGAATTCCTTAGCTCAGTTTCCTAGTTAATTGTGTAAACTTGAGTATGTTGTTCAATTTTTAAAAATTAGGCATATGTTTGTTTTATAGAATGAAGTTTTTTATCAAGTTATTTCTAAGATCTATAATGAATGAGCAGTATTGAATTAATTGGGATAACCTTGGTTAACAGGATTATATAGGTTTCAAATGTACACTTCAGATACATCATCGGTATATTGCACTGTGTGCCTAGCAGTCAAAGTCAAATCATCTTCTGTCACTGTAGATTTGAATCTCTTTACCCTCTCTGATGTCCCTGGCCTCTGGTAGCTATCATAATGTTGTCTGTGTTTAAGAATTTTTGTTTGTTCTTTCTGTTGGTTAATATGTTGCTCTCAGTTTTATATTTTATATATGAGTAAAATCATGTGGTACTTAACTTTCTGCCTGACTTAATTTTTGCTTAGCATGATACTCTCAAGAACCGTCCATGTTGTCACAAACGGCAGCATTTAATCTTTTTTTGTGGCTGAGTAGTATTCCATTGTATATATGTACCCCCATCTTCTTTACCCAGTCATCTACTGAAGGACTCTTTGGTTATTTCCAGGTCTTGGCTACTGTAAATAATATACTTTCAGGGATAATTTCTATAGTTTGTTTGTTTTAAAAATCTATAATGCATGGACCTATCAAGAAAGACTGCAAACTTTGAAGAAACAGGTAACAAGTTTTGAGGGCTTTCTTTTTTTGTAGCACTCACTTCCTTTCAGAAATCCATCAGTAAGCAAAGTAAATGATCTTCCATTAGGCCGCGGGTTATACCCACATGTTATATCACATCTATATGTACTGTGTATCTGCGTCCATATATGTGTGTATTATTCTCTTTAGATGGCAGATAGGTACACGTTTAGTGTGAGATGACCACAAAAATGATTCCATGGACAAGAGAGATCTTTAAGTAGACACAGCATCTTAATGATAATTTTCACAAAGTTAAGATATCTAGAGGTATTTCCTTTTATTCTTTTTTCTCCTCCAATAGCTTCTTTTGCTGTCTTCCTCCTTTTCGTTTCACAGCCTTTTATTTCAATTTCTAACTATATTCTTGAATCCCTTCACATATGAATTCCCCCGTACATTGGTTACGTTAAAATATAACAGCTCTAGGATTCAGCAGCAACAAAGGTACTCAGTTCGTGTTTCTGTTTTTGTTTGGGCTTCTTAATCACATTTGTATTCTTTCTTTTGCTTTTGTTGTTGTTGTTGTCAAAGTGTTTACTTGAGGATTTGGCTTTCAGTTAAACCTCCTGATTAGCTTCTCATGCTGATTAGGGATAATCTCTTCCCAATATTCTCTCATGTAAACACAGAGTAATAGTTCTCTTTTCTAATTTATTTCTTAAGATAAGTTCTATGTTCTTATTTCTTATTATGTGATTGAATTAGTTAACTCTTCAAACAGAAGTTGAAGTTTAGCTTATTTGACATTTGGTAAAACTGTCTAACAAGGTGACTCACACAGTCACTATTCCTAGATGAGTACATTTCTTTTAATTTTTGTTTAGTGTATCACTTTTGTACAGTTTTCTCAGGGAAAGAGAAATCATGTAAAAAAGGTAAAAAAAGTCACTACTTTTCCATGACAATATTTCAAGTCGCACATAGAAGTCTATGGAAAAAGTTATAGAAATTCAGTTTTAAAAAGGAAAAGAGTCAATGGGCTTAGAGTCACAGAAACAAGGTCATTTTGAAAAGCATGTCACATAACCACACACTGATTAACTGGGGTTATTCAACTGCTTTGCTGCATTTGCTTTGGCAAGGACTGCTAGATACGCACTGAAAGCAAGTACTCCTTTCTGAAAGGCACATAGCTAGACCGAGTTGCCCATCTGCCTTTGCTTTTAGAAGGAAGTTACGTATAGCTGGTTATGCATAACCAGCTACATAATTTTCAGGGTCCACAAAATAATTAAATTGTGGGGTCTTTGGTCAAAATTGCAAAAAATATCAGGATGATGAGGGGAAAGAATGAAAGCAAACACAGGATTCTTCTAACAAAGGGCCCCTCGACAAGTGTACAGGTCCTCTGATCACAAAACAAGCCAGCCGTGACCATATTCTCAACAAAGGAACATAAGCCAAAGTGGGTCGTGCATCGCGTGCTTCTGGGCGTCAACACCTAGGCACATATCTCCGTGCTTTTCTATAATCTGACATTACAATCTAATAGTCTATCTGTTTTTGAGCAAAGAACATTCGATTTTCTGTCTCTGTGCTGCCTTTTTCATGTAATTCCTTTTGCACTGAGTGTCAGCTCCCCTTGCTTCTTATGCTGAACTTCTGTTCTTACTTTCAGGCCTTTTTTAAGTGTCATGTCCTGTGAAAACCTCAGTTCATCAGGCAGTTTCTCACTGCTCTCTTGGTCCACAGCATGACATGCATGCCTCCAGTCTAATGCTGCTCACTTGAAATTGGAGTTGTGTTTGTCTTCTGAGCTATAAGCTCCTGGTCGGCTAAGTACCATTCTTATTAACATTTGTGTCCCCAGCACCTGTCACATAGGTATAAAATGTTCAAGAACTGTATATTGAATTATTAAAAACCTGTAAGTCTGCTAATAGGTACTAAGTATACAGTCTTTTGATGTTATCTTTCAACCTCAAAAATATCTCAAATGTAAGAAACTAGAGATCAGCTCTCTCTCCTCTCTGTCACAATGTCCATTTATCATACTTTAGGATGATTTAGCAGGTTTGGTCCTCTTAAATGACCATAATTTATAGTGCTCCTTAAATCAAATACTGAGAAGACAATCATATTTTTTTAAGTTAAGGTTAAGGATGAAAAATAATGAGATTAAATACCATTCAAGTTCAATAATTTGGGTACAAACTAAATATAGCAGCCTATTGTAATAGAGAAAGTTCACTGACTGCTTTGACATTTTGTTCACACAAACAGTGAGCATGAGTGATTGTAAAGGGTTGAATGTGTGAATACGGTACGTGAGAGCATTCAACTAGGCTTCA
>VMDR010036653.1:0-10445 GCA_007922815.1 Macrotus californicus | reverse complement strand
ATTCATGTTTATTTTCTTCTTTTGTGATATGAGTATCTTCAGGCTGCAAATTTTCCACTGAATTAATTGTAGTTACATTCCCTAAGTACTGATAAGTAAAATTTTAATTCATTTTAACTATTGTATAATTTCTTTTTAGACATTAGGCATTTTAGTTGTTAAGTTTAGATTTTTTTTTCAGTTTTTCTGAAAAAATATCTTTTAGGTTTTTTAACTGGTTTTGAAAATAATTAGTATTTTTCTTAGGCAGAAAGAAGAGGAAAAAAATATAGAGATTAAGAATCCTGGAGGACCAGCATAATTGGAAGATTATGAGACCAAAATCAGGACTTGGAGAATCACAAACATGTGGTAATATAAATTAGGCAGATGAAATTCAGAGGGAGATTAGAGATATAAACTTGAGAAGTGTTGGCATAGAGATTGATTTGAAAGTCGTAGGAATCAACACTATTCGCCTGGCAGAAGGTAAACAATTAGAGCATAAGGTCCAGGACCAAGGACTAAGGACCGCAGCATCTAGAAGTCTGGAAGATTCAAATAATAAAGTGGAAGCAGCCTAGTTAATAAAAGGGAAAAGCTTAGTTGTTCAGGAGAGTAGAGAAATAATTGGTAGCTGGAAGAAAAATTTTGGTCAAATTTTTTGTTTTGCTGTTTTCCAAAGAGGAAAGTAAAGAGCATGTTTGAAGCCTGGGTAAAAAAAATAATCTTGGAGAAAGAGAATGACTGAAGGCATAAAAGAGATGAGGGAAAAACTATAAAAGTAAAAATGCAAGGCAGCCTAAAACAAAAAACAGTGATAATACCAGATGTTGCCAAGGAGGTGAAACAATTGGGGTTTTTATTTATTGTTGGTGAGGATATAAAATGGCACAATGATTTTGTTAAAAATTCTTGTCAGTTTTATAACAACCATACCTCATCAACCAGCAATTTCATCCACAGATTTTATCCAAAAGAAATGACACGCCCATGAAAAGAATATCCACAATCACTTTACTCATAATACCCCAAATTTCAAAACAACCCAACTGCCCATCAATCAACAAACTGCCGTGTATGCAGAAAGGGTAATTTTACTCAGCCATAAAAACACCTGACACATGTAAGAATATGGATGATCTCAAAATATGTTTTGAAGAGTAGAAGAAGCCAGACACAAAGTAGTGCCTACTGTATGATTTTATTTGATATAAGGTTCTAAAACAGATGAAACTAATTTTTATTTGAGAAAAATTCTGAAAAGCCATTTCACCTGTTGGGAGTTGAGGCAGAGTTATTTATTGGGAAGAGAATGACGAAAATTTGGGGTTAATAATAATTTCCTATACCTTGCCAGAGTTTGGGTTATGTTAATAAATATATTTCTTGAAATTTAATAAGTGTATATTCCATTATATATAACATTAACTTCAAGAGAAAAAAATAAAAATAAATATTAAGCCTTAGCTAAGACATACATGCCAAAGTATTTAAGGAAAATGTAACAATGTCTGCAATTTACTTGAAAATACATTTAAAAAGTACAAGATGGATTGATGGTGGATGGTTAGATATGTGATAAAATGAGTATAGTAAAGTAGGAATGTCAGAATCTAGGCAGTGGCCATATGGGTGATCAGTTTCTGTGCATTTGAAAATTTTCATAACTAAAAAATTGAACAATAGGCAGTAGGGAGAAGATTTCTGGAGCTGTGTAGCTGGATTTCCTTTTGATAGGAGAAATGCCTCTGCAAGGATTTGGAACAAAAAAGTGAATCAGACAAGAATTGCTCCTGAAAGAAACCAATCTTAGTAGAAAGAGAAGAAATGGACATAATTAAGTCATTTTGGTATAATAAAACTCAGAAATCTCAAGTTGTAGAATTGCAAGAAATGCCTGAACATTTGTGTGTGTGTGTGTGTGTGTGTGTGTGTGTGTGTGTGTGTGTCAACTGCTCATCAGTTTGTAAGATTGTTAAGGGCATAGCTAACACATTTTGTTCTCTGTACACTTGGCACAGTGGCCGTTCCTTGACATATCAATTAATCAAGTGTTTCTCTTCTTCCTCCGTCATGGTCTTGAATCATAACAAAGGGCCAAAAATTACAGCCTTGTAACTGCAGAAAGCTTCTCCTATCCCATGTCTGTAAAGTTCATTTAAAATCTACTCTTCACTATTCTACATAGAAATCTTTGTTTTTTGTTCTCTCAATGCTTTGGAGTCAAAGAAATCTTCGTCTCATCTTGCACCTCCCTCTGACAGCTGACGTAAGCTGGCAGACCACGAAAGGTATTTAAAGTGTGGCAGAAGGCACATAAAACAGTCATTCTTGCTCTGCTACACTGCAGCTCACTCTAAACTGTGCTAGGCTAGGCAAGTCCAGTGTCTCTATTCACCTGATACAGGATTTGAATTTTCCCTGGAGAGGCGTGCCCTCCTTCATTTTTTTTCATATTTATGTTTTCTGTGACAAGCAAGAATAAAAGAAAAGTGGGAGGTGAGGGTCATCTCTAATGGAGAAACACTGAGTGAAACGTGCTGTCACTCACACCGGGGGAACCCTCAGCATCCTTCATGGAACAGGACAGCACCAGGGGGAAACAGCAGTGCCAAGGTGTTTTCCAGACTCAGCATGCCATTCATGGGCCCCCTGGAATTAAAAGCAAACAATTCTATTTATCTCCTTTTTTAATGGCAGAAAGATTCAGTGAAATTCTACATCATCCAGGTTGCAGGAAAAAGTAAAAGTAAAATGAATTAAAAAGTATCATGTACTTTCAAAACTTAAATTTCTTGCCAATTCAGCAATGTAAGATGTCATGGATAACACAGGGAATACTTATTTAAATTTTTCACATACTCTCAGAATGAATCAAGCTTAAAATGAGAAGGTGCACATAATAGTGAAAAAGGAGCAAAATTTCAAGCTTCTTTCAGGTGAAAGATGAGTCATTTAAGGGCCTTCTCTTCTAAAAAAGCAAACTGGCAACTGCTATTTGCTTGCTTAAGAACAAGTTTGTCAAAAGTGGTTTTCTAGACATTTCTACTCTTACGTAACTAACACACACTGTTTAAAAGCAATCCCTGTCTTTAATCCTTCCCTAAAAAATTTCTTCTACAACAGCAAACACATGTGGTGTAAAAGGCTAATCATACACGAATAAGTGTATAAACTCTAAGTAGTCTAACAAAAACAGACATTTGTGCTTAGATATTTTTAGTGTACCTCATATTGGAGAGTTTTGTTTTCAGTTTTGAGATTGTTAGGCTGTGTACAAAGCAGGTCAGTGCATGCTTTAATTATCAAAACAAACAAAGAAACTTAAGAAAACGTCTATATTTCAAAGTCTGACTTTGTCTTTCACACTCCAGTTGTTACTGGTATTAGACACAGTGACATATAGACAGAGAAGGGACATGACATAGATAAAGCCAACAAAAATGGAACAAAACACAGGAAGACGACATTTATAATGTCACTGACAAAGGCAGTCATTTCACTTTAAATAATGTGGCAGGCTGCAAAACTATAGCAATTACTACACTTTCATTTTCATTAACTAATAAACCAAGGAAAACAATTTAAGTATCTGAATGTCATTTTTCAAATGAAAATAAACTGTAAACATTTGAATAACATCACAGCAGGGATAATATACCTAAGGAAATCTATTGAAATATGCTGGTAGCCTCATCCTCTTCTATCACATTAAGACCGCAATTGACTGTAAACCTCCTACCACTCTTCACTGAGACTTTAATTGTAAAGATTCCTGTTACATATCATATTAGAATTTAGTTAAAATTGTAGAACACATTATTTCCAATCAGACAACCAACCATCACTCACAAAGATTTTTAAAAAGGTGATTAATAATTCATCTCAGATAAGGAAAAGATCTATATTTATACCATCTTCTCAGCCACCATAAACTACCTGACAATTGTTCAGTAATGATGCCCAGTAAATTCTTTAAAATGGTAATTTGTCATTCTGTCACTTCATTTGTGACCTAAAATTCCTCACTTGAGGCATCATCAAATAAATTAATCACTTTCCAGGATCCATTTCTCTGTTCTGCACGTTATTATGCCCGGGCTCTCTTGTGTTTCTCTTCATTTACATATATTTAATGGCTGAGCCGTGGTTCACGATGGCACATAACGCACACATCTCATTACAGGTGAAATATTCTAACTGCCACTATCACTGGGAAAGAAAATAACTCTCCCAATTTAATTTTCCTGATGTAACAAAACCATGATTCTTCACTATGAAATGTTGATGCCATCCATCAGTCACAATCAATAAAATCATCATAGAAGTATGCCTTCTTCAGCATCTTTTCTTCATACTGGTATTATTTGAGGAAGGTAATTAAACTCATAATATGTAATGAATGTAAATGAAGTAAAAATCCTAATGTTAGCTCTCTAACTATGCTTATTTTATGGCTTTGATTTAAAATATTTTCCTCACAAATTACAAATACATAAGGTCTGACAGCTATCCCCTGCAAAGACACTATTTACCAACAAATAGTATTAATTTTTAAATCGTATTTTAATATAAAAGCACCAAGAATTACTACTTACAGTTTTTTACTTAAGTGCTATATTCTCTTTGAGTTTATATATTTTCAGGCTTTCATCAAATGTAGCGAGTAGTTTTGATGTAGGTGTTATCATGTGCAAAATTAAATGATATTTTTTTTGGTAACCTGATCTACTTAATTCCTGCCATTTAATGAAGGGCTGCAGGTATTATCTGTTCTCAAGTGAGAAATTGTCTTGTTGAACTTGACAATCTTGTCCATCTGTGCCTAAATAAGCCTATGAAAGTCTAGATCAAAGAAGTAGAACATTTTATAAACAGTGGATTGGGAACTAGCACTTCAGATCTATTTCCTCCTACTGTAAATATTCATCTCAAATCGCTATCGTATTATTTTTGTAAAGGTCAACAGGGAGTGTTTTAAAGTAAACTAGCATCATATAAACATCGCCCATGTCTCTAAGTATGTTACAACTTAATTGAACATTTATTAACTGGTTCTCTCCACATACTTAGGAACATTAGCTTTGGGGGAATGGTGCCTTACAGAAGTCCATTTGGGAACGGTGACTTTCTTATCTTGGAAGGGATCCCTGTTTGCCTGTTTAAAATAATGCTTGAGAGAATGTCGAAAATAAGGAGTGAAATATTAACTCTACATTTCTGAAACAAAGGAGAAATTAGGTGAATATCACTGCTCCGCAGATGGATGACCTAACCACAATATTGACAAACCATCTACACCGTACTACCTTCCTTCCTCATTAATTATCATATAGTTATTTTTAATGGGCACTTATTTAAGAAAAAAAGACTGCATGTGCAGTTTTGCGTATGTTTTTATTAACACTGCGGCACTTTGTTAACGTAAAGCAAATCCTCCAGCACAAAACCCCCATAGAATTAGTTAAAAAAAAAATAGGGGCTAACCTCTTTCTGGAGCTCTGTGGGGACAGCCTGAGGTGCTTCTGAAATTTGAGACTATCATCAGCTCAGACTGAAGCAGGAATTGGGAGCTTTTTTTGGCATTCTTACATGAGACTGGATGGGGGCCCTGGATGATGTTCTGGTATGGGGTATAGCTGATTGAATCTTCAAATAGGCACCAAAGTGACTTGGAATGGTTCATTGGGGTGACGGTGGCAGTGAATAGAAATAAACTTCTATTATAAACAGACAAAAGAGACACAACTGAAGTCCCACAGATAATAAGATCTGGATGTAAAGGTATGGATAGAAGAATTAAGTTGTAAGACCACTAGAAAATCTCACAAAAACTATAGCCAAATGACGTTAAACATGTATTAAAGCAAGGACACTAAGTAAAATAGATTAAACTATTTTGGACAATAGGAAAAAGAGAGGAAAAAACTTTTTGTCATGCATGAATAAACTCTATGCATTTTAGTAAATTTGATGCTCTTAATATTTAACAAATCAAAGTATATATATATATATATATATATATATATATATATATATATATACACACACGTATATATATTTGAAGATTTTACTTATTTTTTATTTTTAGAGAGAAGGGAAGGAAAGAAGAAAGAGTGGGAAGGAAATATCAATGTGTGGTTGCCTCTTGCACCCCCTATTGGGGACCTGACCTGCAACTCAGGTATGTGCCCTGACTGGGAATCAAACCAGTTACCCTTCGGTTTGCAGCCCACGCTCAATCCACTGAGCTACCAGCCAGGTTCAAAGTGTATTTTAAGGACAGATGTTAGTAAACAGTAAAAAAAAAGCAGATATGAGAAGGTAAGATCTGCATCAAAAACAGAGGAAAGAAGAAAGGTCCTTGCAAATACAAATACATGTATTAATACAGTTAGATGGACCACAGAAACTAGTGATTGCCTGCATAGTGGAAGAGTGCACTCAACAAGACGGACCTTTAACGCAAGTGGAAAACATGTCCTTACTATTTAAACAATCATCGCATCTTTTGAAGAAGAAGAATTTATGCCCCCAGTTGCATTTATAATGTTATTTAAAAAAGTTGCTCAAACTCAAATCCCTGACTCTCCCACTTAGAGAAAACTGGCCATTAATGTGTGTACCCAAATAATGACACGAGAAGACACTGTTGTTATGATTGGTCTCGTAGTGTGTTCCAAGACTACGGAAAATTTTAAAACATAGTTAAATGCCAACTTGCAGTTGCTAAAATAAATGCTGTATAATAATTTCTAATTAAAACGAAGTTTCCATCTTAATAAACTTAAGGAAGCAAGTTTAGTTCACATATCTGTCTGTGGCCAAAGGCCAATGTTTATAGGCTTCTTAAATAATTCCTTTTGCCTGAAATAACTCATTACTAAAAACTCAGATTACCACAGAACACAAAGAAAACACCAGACTGAGCTTGATCCACTAGTTAACTAAGTAATTTAGCATAAGTTACATTTCCTCTTGAGAGTCTTTTCCTTCAGATCTGCAGAATCAGAATTAAAGAACAACAAACCAACAAATACAAAATTCACAGGATGGCTACCAAAATCAATAATCAAGTGGAAAAATGAATTATAAAGCTTTCAATATTAGGCTAATTACATTTCTTTTTGTGTGTGTTTTGTATTAGTTTTGTAGGGCTGTCATAACAAAATACTACTGGCTTGATGGCTTAAACAATAGAAATTTATTTCCTACAGTACTGGAGGCTGAAAGTCCAAGATCAAGATGCTGGCTAGTTTTGTTTCTCCTGAGGCGTCTCTCCTTGGGGTACTGATGGCCACTTTCTCCCTATGTTCTCCCATGGTCTTTCTGTTATGCATGTGCATCCCTGGTATCTCTTTCTCTTCTTATAGGGATACCAGTCATTGGATTAGGGTAATTTTAAGGAAGAATTCTTACAATAACTGCAGTAATAACTATGATTGCTCACTTATATTCAGTTTTCTCTCTTAGGAATTTGGGAAGATTATAAATCCCATTCTTTTATAGTTAGATGGAGAGTTGTGACTAGTTTGGGCCAACTAGCTATAACTGTACATAATAATTTTAGCGTTGGTGTGAGACTCTCCAGCACACTGTTCCCTTGCCATGATGATCATGATCTTGAGTTGAGATGAAAGTATTATAAGACTGAGGCAGCCTGGATGGCTGAGTCTCCACGTGGAAGAAAGCTGACCTTCGTAGTTACTCAAAACTGCAGGAGACTTTGCATGTATAAGATATAAACCCTTGGCTTTGTTCAACCAGTATGGCAGGTACAACCTAAAGTGACTCCTAATGAGTCACAATGCAGTATAATCCCTTCTTGAATGCAGGCAGAACTTGTGACTTGCTGCTTACCAACAGAATATGCCAAAGGTGAGTGGACAGTCAACCCCCTGAATAAGTTACGCTGCATGACAAAGGTGATGGGATGTTATACCCATCACTATGTCAGATTATTTAAGATTCTGCCTTAACACACTGCAGGAGAGAGATTCCTGCTGACCTTGAAGATGAAAGCTGCTATGAATGAACTAAGGAAAGGACATTATGGCAGGAATTTGGGGGAGGATCTGGATCTTGAGGCTATTCCCCCAGCCAACACCTACCCAAAAAGCTGGGTCCTCAGAGTTTCAGCCTCAGAAACTGAATTCTACTAATAATCACATGAACTTGGAAAAAGACCCTAACATGTAGAAATGAGTGCAGCCCAGTCAAAATCATTTTTGCAGCTTTGTGAGATCGTTAGCAAAAGACTCCTGTAAACTATGATGATACTTCTCATCCATTAAAACTTGAGAAAATAAATGTATGTGGTTTTAAGCTATTGAATTGGCAGTAACTAGTAGGCAGCAGTAGAAAGCTGACACAGCCACTGAGACTTTAGGGTTGTTTGTCATCACAGCATAATCTAGCTCTCTTGACTGATACTAAAACAACTGGTTAGGGTGGCAACAATAGGGGCTGGTTGCCAAAGCAATAGGTGAATAATTGGTTGAACAATCATAACCAACATAAGTTCAGAAGGATGGACTAATATCTTTCAGAAGGGAGGTGTGCTACTGTACCAATCTCTCACTTACACTTTGTCCACTGGATGATGTGAAGAAGACATACTTCTTGAATTTCAAAATATTGCAGTGTTTAGAGGGTTATCCAAAACAGTTTTTTCAGAAAAAGGATCTGGGATACCTGTAAAGGATGAGCCTAAATACTAATTAAAATAAAATAGAAGGTAGGATCGTTGTTACCAAGTCCAGTCAGGATGGTTAGTACCTACAACTACTTACATTACATACCATGGTTTCAGTTGTCTCTCCCATCCAATCTAAGAGGTCCATAGACTGAAGCAAGCATCATTTATTCTATAAATATTTGCACACATTTAACCTGGTGTCTTCCTCCTCCCCCTCTCAGGATCATTACCAGAAAACATATATTAAGACTGCTGGCTTCTCCACAGAATAAATAACAGATTCAATCTCTGCATATGGGAAGCTTCACATTTAAGATATTCCTGTGAACTCATTAAAAAGAAGAGATAGAGTGGAAAAAGTTAAACACAAAATTCTGATACAACAAAGAACTAAATCCTCTAGTGCTCAGGAGAGGTTTGACTAATGAATCATAGAATGGAACAGTAAAGTGTGACAAATTCAGAAAAGAATTCTCTAATAAAAGTCTCTGTTTGCTTGTTTGTGGGATTAAACATCATAGACATCCCTGGTTCCTCCAAAATGGAGGCATCCTAATAGAAATGATAAAGTAAAATATTCTTTCTAGAGTTAGTATAACTGTGGACATCAATACCTTATTCCAAAATGCTAAAGTGGACTCTTTTTTTCTCTCATTTGACATTTGACTGCAACAGGCACATCACGTTCTATACCAAGGATTCTGTTATCGTTGCAGAAAGATGCTACAGGAGAAGTTGTCTATTGTGAATAATGCTGTTGTAGGTGAGATGGGCGGTGGGTATGTGGACTTCAGCATTTTCAGTGGAACAGTGTCCAGTAAATATATGAGCCTTGCACCACCTCTATATATTTCACAAAATAAGATGTAATGGAACTGACAAGGACAACAAACTCATTGCAAAGTTTCTTCTCTTTTAATAGTTTTACTTCTGGGGAAGCAAACCTAAACCCTGAAAAAGTTTTCCCTATTGAACAATACAGTGAGACTGTTTTTTTGTTTTTGTTTTTAAAAATTATTAATGCTACCATTTGCTGTTTTGGTTTCCGAGGTACTCAGTTCAATCACAACAATTAGTAGTAGATGTGCCTTTGCTCCTCGATGCTGGGAATTGGATTTTTTTCCCATAGGCACATCCTGTTTTCAGTAATTGAATGTACCACCAAGGAGTAAAACAAAAGATGAAACATCCTGTAAAGGAAGACAAATAAAATAAATATTCTAATTAGGTAATTACAGTCCACAAGCCTTAAAGAACTCTTTAGTCCTTTCCTTTTCAATAGCAGATTATTGTGTAACATAGCTTTGTTATTCTTAAAGTCAAACACAAGAATGTTTTTCAAGTTTGGGTTAAAATCATTTCTTCTAATGTTTAGAGTGGCTAGTTCTGACTTCTTTGTAATTTTCTGACACCTTAACAGAAAATGAACTGATTTTTTCTGTGTTCTTGCCCCCCTACCCTACCAAATTTAAGGATCAAGTGATATAAATACTTTACATGACACCAGGTAACATATTGGATTTCTTTTACTGAAAAGAAGTATGGAATTAATGTTAAGAGCATTGACTTTAAACGCAGTGTCCCAGGTTTTCACTTATGCACAATTGTAATAGTCCCCACCTTATTGTTTAAAATAACAGTAGTCAATACTTGTGGACATTTAATGTGCACCAAAGAGCACTTCCAAATACTTTATACATATACTGAGTCTGTGTGCATAAGCCATTTGGAATGGTTCAGGCATAAACTGAGCACTCAATAAATG
>VMDR010036652.1:0-10443 GCA_007922815.1 Macrotus californicus | reverse complement strand
GCTACCCAAAGCAATCTGTAGATTCAATGCAATTCCTATTAAAATATAAAAGGCATATTTCACAGATCTAGAACAAATATTTAAAAAAATTATACGTAACCAAAAAAGAACCCAAATAACCTCAGTAATCTTGAGAAAGAAGAATAAAGTAGGAAGGATCATGTTACCTAATATCAAACTACACTATAAGGCCACTAGAATCAAAATAGTCTGGTACTGGCATAAGAACAGACACATAGATCAATAGAACAGAATAGAAAACCCATAAATAAACCCAAGTCTCTATGGTCAATTAATATTTGACAAAGGATGCTAAAACATACAATGAAGTAAAGACAGCCTCTTCAATAAATGGTATTGGGAGACCTAGACTGGTACATGAAAAAATCTGAAACAACCACCAACTTACACCACACAACAGAATAAACTCAAAATGGATAAAAGACATAAATATAAGCAGTGAAAACATAGGCAGGGAAATTTCAGATATCCTGTGTAGCAATATTTTTGCTGCCATATCTGACAGAGAAAGGGAAATAAAGGAAAAAAATAAAAAAAAATGGGACTAATCAAATTAAAAAGCTTTTGAACAGATAAAAAAATCATCATCAAAATGATAAGAGAACTGACTATGTGGGGCAACATATTTGTCAATGATATCTTGGACAAGGGTTTAATCTCCAAAATATATAAAGAACTCATACAACTCAATACCAGGAAGACAAACAATCCAATTAAAATATAGGCAAAGGATCTAAACAGACACTTCTCCAAGAAGAACATACAGATGGCCCATATACATATGAAAAAATGCTCAACATCACTAGCCATCAGAGAGATCCAAATTAAAACCACAGTGAGATACCACCTCACACCTGTCAGAATGGTCATCATTAATGTCAACAAACAACAAGTGCTGGCAAGGATGTTGAGAAAAGGGAACTCTAGTGCACTGTCGGTGGGGACGCAGACTGGTGCAGCCACTGTAAAAAAACAACATGCAATTTCCTTAAAAAACTAAAAATGGAACTGCCTCTTGACTCGGTGATTCCACTGCTGGGAATATACACTAAGAATCCCAAGTCACCTATTCAAAAGAACTTATGCACCTCTCTGTTCATAACAGCACTATTTACAATGGCCAAGTTTTGGAGCAGCCTAAGTGCCCATCAGTAAATAAGTGAATCAAAAAACTGTGGTACATTTACACAATGGAATACTATGCGGCAGAAAGAAAGATCTCCTACCTTTAGTGACAGCATAGATGGGACTGGAGAATAATATGCTAAGTCAAATAAGCCAGTCAGTGAAAGGCAAATACCATATGATCTCATCTATAAGAGGAATCTAATGAACAAAATAAACTAATGAACAAAACAGAATCAGTGGCATGGAAACGGAACAGACTGAAAGTGACCAGAGAGGTGGTGGAGGGGGGGATCCTGGTGGAAAGAAGGGAAAGGGACTAGACAAAGAATGTGTATGAATGACCCACAGACATGGACAGACATGTGGAAATGACTGTAAGAACAGGAGTGGGATCTGGGGAGGAGGGCAAAGGGAGAAAAATTGGGACAACTATAATAGAATACTAATAAAAATGATTTAATACAGTTAAAGATTAGTTATTCAAAAATGCTTCCTTTAATATTAAAGACATATAATTTTGACAAATGTGGAAACATAAAATTAATTGTGATATATATGATTTTACTACAATCATATTTTGATGAGTGCCACTTCAGCTTAGATGCATTCTATGAAGACATTCATTGTTGTCAACACAAGGTATGAAAAGGTTCTTTTTATAGAAAATAATTCCAAATTTGACAGATAAGAAAGTATTTCAGAAATAAATTCAGTCTCAATTTATCCCTAGAACACTTAACTATATGATGTGCCCATTTATTTATTGGACACGTAAACAAATTGCAAGCCTCTGCTCTGTCTCTGACCCTGGAGATGGCATGCCTCTTCTAAATTCTGCTTTATTGAAATTCTGAGGCTTTTACACAAAGACTTAGGCCACTAAGCCTACAAAAAATTTCATGTCTATTAAATTCATTCTATTTTATTGTGTTTATTTGAGGCAAATCTATTTATTTACACAACTTGCTCTTTGATCATGCAGAGCCCCTGAAAACACAGCACACCAGGCCCTACGCTGAAAGATTTATTGCCATGGAGAAGGCCAGGCAATACCCAAGCACAGTGATAAGGACAAAAGCTTGTTCAGATCACCTGCTAAGAACCCCTCCGGCTTCCCATGGCTGCAGTCCAGAGACAGTCGAACGGGATCAAATTGCACTCAGATATTTAAAACAAATATTATTGAAACAGGGTTTTATTGAATATGCTGCTCACCAATGCCTTGTTGTTTTCAGTACTAGAAATGATCAATGTAAATAAATTAATGTTTCTAAGCACTTAGAACATTGCCTGACATAGAAACCTTTATGGGAAAAATATATAGGAGTTTGTTAAACAAAAGAAAATATGGGGAATCTAGGCATGGTCAAAGCTATTTTGGTTTAGAAATTGCCAAACACTATGTAAATGTCACATACACAAAAAAAAGAACTATTTTCCTAAATATTTTTTAGAACATGGAATGCAATGTACCCGGATGCTTACATGAAAGCAATAGAACATTTTTAAAGAAGGAAATAAAAAAATCTAAGAATAGAAAAAGAGAGTAAAATACTAGGAAGCAATGGAGGCCTGGGCCTGGGAAGATCTGAGCCTAGAGCTGATATATGTCAATGCATCACCTGTCAGCTGAAGGCAAACCTTGGACCTCAGTATCTGCTAATAAACTTCTTGACTCCTTATTGAGTGTCGAGTTCTACTAAGCTCTTTTCCTATGTCCCCCTTTTAATCCCCCCCACAGGCTTGTACATGGGGACTATTATCCCATTTTATAGCTGAAGAAATGTAGTTAGAGGGAATTCCAGAAACTGGGTTGAAAGAAACATTCAGCAGTTTTCTTCTACTGTTTTTAAGGTTTCTGCCTCACGTGCTAATGGTTTCCATCCTTAATTGTGTAGTATGAGTAATCTATAAAATTCCTTGGACTGTCCTTCAGTACTAAAAAAAAAAGATTTTCTAACTTCTTAATTACTGGGTGTCCCCAAGTCTGCCAAGTGCACATCTGTTCATATTTTCTATGATCAATGAAAAGGAAAAGGGCCTTGACCCATGTTTGTAACAAACTCTCATAGTGATGAGTCACTGATTGTTCTTTCTCATCAGTACTAGACAATTCAAAAAACAGGACTTTGAGTCAAATGGCTTCATCATTTGGTTTAGTTCAGCATTAGGCATAGGTATGGATGAACCTAAATGCTCCATGCTATTTATGGATGTGCTATTACACACACATATAAACACAATGGCATCAGGAAAGAGAATGACTCACAAGGTTGGCACAAATGTTTTCTGTGGGAAATTGGATTAAGCCATAAGAAGGAAGAAATACTAGTATTAAAGGGATGCTAGGGGAGCCAGTAAACAGGAGTTATTGGGAGTCTGTACCAGTCTAAAGTAGAGAGGAGGCATTATGAATACTGTTTGAGCCTTTTAATGTACTGATAATTTATTTTGTCAATCAATTTTTCATCTTGGTGCATATGTTAGGTGTCCATAAGTATGCATAAGTTTCTGAGTTATAAGGAATCGGATTGTCTAACTCCCTTAGAGTAGGTGGACGTTAGTTACTTTACTGAATTAATAAATGGATGAATGAATTAGTGAATAAGTAAATGTCTTGATTAGTTCTCAGTATTGTTCCTTTCAGGTTCTGAAACTCAGAAACTGGGCATCCATCTGCATGGTATTTCCTGCATGATTTATAAGAACATTTAAATCAAGGAAGATCCTAATGTATCAGAACCTTCCATCTTGGTGTGTTAATGTGACCATCATAAACCAAGTTCTGTAGCCTAGCCCCTACCTCTTATTGCACTGTTTCTTTAAGTTTGAAATCATCCAAACTTACTTAAGTAGGTTGAATTTGCATATTATAACCATAAATGTTTATCGCAGGATTCCTATATTTCCAGTGACTTACTGGAAATAGAAGCACCATGGCTTTCCACAGCAGGGATAATGTAGATTAGGAAGGCTCATCTCTCACAGTGAGTAGTGGCTGAAATAGAAGCTTAGATATGAGAGATATTTTCAAATACATAATGAGAGGGACAGAATAAAAGACAAGAATGGGGACTAACATCCACTTAGAAGAGGTTCATAGTATTTGCCAGACAATATTAGAAAATCTTTCAAAGATTAGCTTATTTGGCATGAAAGAGCCTGAAGGGTCAGATCCTAAAAGTATCATCCCCAGCATGTTGAGTGACAAAAACGGAACACAGAGAAGCTAACTGATTTACCAAGGTCACACACTCACACTCTGATAATCAGTAATTCTGGGATTCCAACTCGGGGAACCTGGTGCCAAAGTGTGCATCCTCAATCACCCTCAAATGTCACCTACTGGCTATGTAAAAAAGCTAAATGTAGAGCAAGAAAGGAGAAACACACAAGCATCCACACTAAAGGAGCAGAGTTACAAGAGTTACAGCAAAGGAGTAAAGGAAAAGTAAAATGAAAGAAAAAAAAATGATTTGGGGGGTGAGAGATAACCTGTGTTCAAAAGAAAGTACTCTGCCCATCCTAGGAAAAGTGAAACATGACACAGAAGGCTCTCCTATACTTTCCACTGGGGCGTTTTGGGTTCTATAACCTCACCAATCAAGGAGGAAATCTTGATCATGTGGTTACCATCTGAGAGGCTCCATAAAGCTCCAAGGGACACTGGTGCACGAGAAGAGAGAAAAGGCAAGGCAATCAGTGTCAAGAGTTCAGAGTGGCTCAATAACAAGACGCCCAGTGTGCTGCTAAGGGAACAGGCAAGATGCCCACCAGCCACAGATCCACAGCTAGGCTTACAGCACAGACCTCGCTTCCGTTACATAAGATCCATCATAGATTTAATGAAGATTGCGGCCATCACAGCTTCCAAAGTAAAAACAAAACTCAGAATCAAATTCAGAAATCCATATCCTAAGATGTGTCTGATGTTTAACAGAGAATAATGCAACTGGAAAAAAATAAAAAATCTGTGACGTAAAATAAGTCCAAGAATGAAAATAAACCTGAGAATGGAAAAGTGATCAAGGCTTTGTCATGCATGACACCTTGAGATATAATTTAAATATGTGCCTCAGTCATGCACTGGTTCACTCTGCACTCAAATACTGAAATACCAGACAGCTAGTATTATGCATACAATGCCAATAAACTCACATGTGGTACAGCATTTAGATCAATGCTTTGTTAATTTGTCATAGCTAAAGATTATTTTAGAACATCACAGCCCTTCATATACTTGACGAATAAAATAATTCCTGTTAGCTCTGATACAGGCTTCTTCAATGATAATTGTCTGTCTTCCCAATCTAATCTCAGTTGTGATTCCATCTGTCAAAATAACTTCTACTTATTTAAAATTCTAACACAAAGCTACAGCTAGTTTTCTCTCTCTCTCTCTCTCTCTCAGTTTTACAGGTCTTAAATGGATAAAAAATATTTCTGAGTCCTAAAACAAAATTCTACTTTCCTCTGAAGTTAACATGTGCTATAAAAACTGTGATGACTATTCTCCTCATAAATGTGATTAAAATTGAGTCCTCGTTACTAGGGCTATCGATGTTACTCCCTAATAACAATATTTCTCCCTTAAATATAGGCCTGGCTCCTTTAAGTTTCCAGAAAGTCAGCATTTTAAAGTGGAAAGTCTAAAATCTGTTAGTGCTGTCTGACTACAGATCAGATGTAAAAGCCATCTTTTTAATGTGCATTTATGGGGCAAGTGCTTGAGAATTGGTAAGCTTGTCAGGCCTAGGCATGAGAGAATGCCACCTGACTAATATATATTGTTTAACATAGAGTAATATAAGGTAATTTTGTTCAAAATCTTGTTCTTCCTCCAAGTCTTTTAAATATCTCCGTTTTTATTTTAACTCTTGCAACCATCTCTTTCTTGGCCGGTGTACCTAACTGGTGATGAGTGGTTATTTCTCTACATACATATCTCTACATTCCTGTCTCTTTTTTCACTTTTATTTCCTTGTTTTTCTCTCATGCCACCCTCTGCCCTGTTTCATACTTCTTCTACTTGAAACAAAGATAACTCCAAATTCCTCGTTATGTCCTCTCCCCAGTTTGCCTTTCACACAGTTAATTACATATTTGTTGTTGGGAATTGAATCTGTGAATTAAAATTTACGCACTGAAAGCAGGGCTAGAGGATATCACTTTGCAAACCAATAAGGATGCACTGTATGCCCCATATTTTGGACTCGGTTCTCTGATAATGTGAGGATGAGAAAGCAGGAAGCACATAAGCCCTGGCTGCTGGGAATACATCAAGGATTTCACAGTCAGGTGAATTCTGACACAGGGAAGGCTCTGTTTCAGACTCCTCTGCAGCCATATTTAGAAAATAATCTCTATGTATAAAAGTATGTATATTATCTAGCTCCCCTTAAAAAAACTTCTTGACTCACTCATTCTAGCAACAATTCCATCATAAATCTGTATAGAGGGTCCTGTCAATACTGTTGGATTCTCAATTCCTCGACTTCCTCTTCTACAGAGGTACTGATCTGCACCCTACCTCCAGCCCTCTCCATAATGGCCATCTGCTAGAACTAGTGTTAACAATAACCTTACTCTTTCACTTGGAAAGTAGTACTCTTTCCCCACCATCTCCAATCTTCACATCTCATTGACTTAATTATAACAGTGTTAACAATTCTTTATCTGTCCTTGAAACAACAGTCCAGTGATTCTACCATCTTTTCATAGTACTTTACATTCACCATGTCTTCACTTTCTTCTTTTCCCCCATGTGCAGTTTTTAAAAGTGTCCTCTTGCATATATGCTCCAATCACTTGCTTAATACTCGCCAAATGCTTAAATGAATCATTTCACTAAATTCTAACACTAGTAAACTTTGACCCTTTTTCTTCTCAATGCCTGTGTCCATACAACTAAAATATGACTGAAAAAATTTCACAAAGTCATCCATACTGGCTTCTTATTAAGTTTATGATCCTTACCCTAAAATGGTCTCCCAATGCCTTAGAAACTTTGCCATCCCTCTCTACCCAATATCCTTCTCTAATAGCTGATACTTTCACATGTCCTCCTATTTTGAATCCCTCCCCCCACTTTTTCCTCCATCCCTCTATTCAGTCCATAATGATACTTCTTATTCTTCTTACTTAGCAAGGATGAGAAATTACCAGAAGAGAGAGTTGATAAGCTTCTACCACATTTCCCCGCCTACTACATGTATTCCTATATTTTCTGCCTTGCCATATTTTATATTATCACCCCACACATCTGTGCTGCCATCAGGTTTGGAATGATCTATCTGTGCACCAACTTTCATCTCTTCCATTCTCAGTGAAGCATCTCATCGGTTGTTCGCTGTTGCCTTTCCATCATTCTTTCTCTCCTTTCTTTAGATGTTTCTACCATTATATGAATACACCCAATATTGCCCTCAGTTCTCTTTGGAGCTATTGTATTGTTTCATTATTTCCTTGAAAACAGAATTTAGGAAAAGAATTGCATATACCCGCCAACTCCTTTTGTCCCCTTTTTTCTTTTGTACCATTTTCAGTTAGCACTTTTTTTTATCATGAGTCCACTAAAAGTGCATTTGCCAAGATCAGTGCTACCCATAGTGTTAAGTTCAACATTCAATGTAATACCTCTTGACCAAACAGAGACATTTTAATAGTTGACCTCACTTTCTCACTTCAAATTTCTTCTTTTTGCTTCCAAAACATTAGAGTCCCTAGATTTTCTCTTATTTTCCTGGACCTTCTTCTTAGCTTCATTTTCTGATATATTTCCCAGTCCTTTGTACTTTGAAGAGGACCAGATTTTAGACCTCTTTAATTTTTTTTAACACCTACGAAAGGTACCGTATGTAGTCTCATGGGTTTAACACAGAAACATATATTATTGCCTCATCAACTTTTATCTCTAGTGTGGATCTGTCCTTTGAAATAGACTAACATGTTTGAGCTGTAAAACATCATGTCAATGTGTATATCTCATAGCATTTTAACAACAACAACAACAAAAATTCTCCAGTTATCTTGTTTGTTTAGTTCCCCCAAGTAGAATGCAATTCCCAGAATGGAGAGCTATATTTTCTCTCGTTTTGTATTTTCAATGCCTATCACAGGACTCAAAATATTCCCCACTATCATCCTCACAATAAGAGAGGGTTTAAGAAAAGGTTTAGAGAGGGTGAACAACTTGACAAAGATTATACGATAAGAATCTGGTTGAGACAGGATTGAACACAGGTTATCTTCCTTCACTGTCCATGACTTGAACATCTGCTCTGGACCAGCCTCTCATTATATTTAAGAACATTCTCAACCATCTTGTCCAGCTCCTTGTTTTACAAATGAGGAAGGAAGATGCACTCCTGATACATTTGCCTGAGACCATATATCAAGCTAGCTGAGAAACTAACTGGAGTTTCTATCTTCACAACCACGTTCATTCCATGTTTCTTTTTTTTTCATTTTCAAATATTTTTTATTGTTGTGCAATTACAATTGTCTCCATTTTCCTCTCAAATCTCCTGGAGTTTCATGTGAGCATGAAAGTTGGCAGTTGTTTAAGCCCAGGGCTTGAAGACCTGATCAGGACACTGGGTTTCAAGTGGGTAATAAAACATAGAAGGCAGTTCGATAATGACTCAGCATCAAGAAGAATATTAAACCAGGGATCAAGATTATTGTGATCTGTGGTTCCTTATGCAAATAGCGCTGAACTTGCAGGAGGTTCCAGACCCCACTTGAGAAGAAGAATTTGCAAACTTCATGTGGGTCATTTCTGGGCTTCAACCAGACATGATTTCTCTTCAACAAATTCCCATCCTTACCTAGAGTAAGCTAAATCAGCCTCAAACTGCTTAATGCCTTGGCCCTTGAAAATCAAAGCCATTTACTTCAGCCACTAAATCGTTGACAGCCAAATACAGTATGTGCCATTGAGAAGTGACTCTCGGGCCTTGGATTCATATACAAATATTAAATCTATCTTTATTTTATCAGGGGAGCTATATATCCATAGAGTATGAGAATTTGCAAAGGAAAAAATGTTCATTCTAAAACATTCTAAAGGGTGATTTGACCCTTGACTTCTAGATTTAATCTGGTATTTTACTAATATCTTCCTAAAATAAGTCAAACCATAGGTTAAACCCTTTTCCAAATAGATTCCACAAGGTGGGCAGATGTAACACTTCTTCCCCTTTTGCCTTCCCACCTCGGATGCCTGCTGGAAACAGATTAAGCTTTGAGACTTTGATTTGACATCAGGCCAAATGCCAGAACAAGGTTTCAGCAGAAAATAGAGGTCAGGGCAAACCTCCATGCACAGCCCGAGGCAAGAAAGGCCCTGACTCTCGGAGAGGAGCTGAGGAGGCAGCACTCGGGCTGCACTGCTTCCCACCGATAAGAGTTGATTAGTAGCACACGCCAATTCAGGATTTGGAGACTGGGTGTCCTATCCACAGATGGTAAGATGGCCTTCTGACATTCTTCCTGCTAGCTGACCCTCATGTATCAAGAAAGCACGATTTATTTTTAAGCTTAATTTTAGATAACCATGACTTCACTATAAAGAGACAATTTAAGAAACAATGATAATAGGACCCATGGACAAAAACAATGGAGGGGGGGAAGGTGGGTGGGCAGGGCAGGGGAGAGTAATAGAGGGACAAGGGGGAAAACTGTAGTTCAGTAACAACAAAAATTTAAAAACAATGATAATACAATAATTCATACAGAGTATTAACATTATCTCATGTCATCTCGATTCTTATAACAAGACCATGAGCACACAGGGCAGAAATACTTGTAACCCTCATTTTTCAGGAAGGAATGCAAACCGCAGAGAGGTTAAAAGCCTTGCAAGCATATACAGTTTCTATGTGGTGAGGCTGGAATTCAAGTGTGATCTCTTGCATCCAAATGCCATTTTCATTCCACTCCCCCATATTAGTCTAAGTAATTCAGTTCTCCAAGTGAATTGAAAGGAAACATGAGGCTAAATGTAATACTTCTGAGAGATATAGAATGAATCCAAACATATGAATCCTGAGACAGAGCACAGGTTGTAAATAAACAATCTTGTCAAGATATGAAAGCCATTCCAAGCTCTAAACTGAGATGTAATTTAAATGTCATATTTGAATAACAGTCTTCTGATCCATCATCTGTCATAAATTTTAAGATCTAATTTTGGAGAAAATGAAAACAAACAAGTTAACCCTTTTCCATGTGAACATATAAATTTTATATAACATCCTATGAATCTTCAAGAATCAGGAACTACAGGCTCCA
>VMDR010036651.1:0-10442 GCA_007922815.1 Macrotus californicus | reverse complement strand
TGCACACTTCACATATAAGGTAGGGCAAAAGCAGGTTTACGGTTGTTCATATGGATAATAATAAAATAATTAATAAATGGTAGTACTAGAATAAACTCTGTGTTTAATGAACTCACAACTGTAAACTTACTTTTTCCCCACCCTGTATTATATTCCCAGTTCTATTGCATCACATTGTATTCACACATAAATATAACATGCACAGAAAAAAAATCACTGGTAAGAAATAGAATAAATGTAAATGTTAATTCTTTGTAGGTGTGTATATAGGCAAATTTTATTTTCTCCCTCATAAGATCTTTAATAAGCATCAATTACCTTTATATAATAATAAGAAAATCATAAGTATGTTTTAACCTGTATATTAACACAGGAGTCCTCCAACCTCTACACTCCTATTTATTTCAACAGCACTACTAAAAACATATTATAACCTAGGAATTAGAAAGATAGTTCAGAGGACTCAGGAGCCAACCATAGATAATTGTCATGAAATAAAAAATCTCAAAAAAAAGTAAACAAGATGGATGAAAGCCTTATTTTGGCTCCGGAGACACTTTTCTCCTTACTGTGTTTCATTACGCTAGCACTTCAACGTCTGGGCTGCATTCTGCTTTTTCTCCCCATAAGCATATGCAGGTTTCAAAATTAAAGTCAACCAACATTACCTTGTTTTATCCTTGCATTCAGTGGTTGATGATAAGCACAAGAAGACAACCAGCCTTTCTGAAATGACATTTCTGAAATCTATTCCCTTATTATATCCTGCTTTTTTCTTTGAATTATTTTACAAATGCATATGGGGGTAGAAGCTGCACTTCATGGGTTAATTCTAACAGCAGTGTTGAGAGGTTGTGGGTTAAGGGCACACTTCGTATTCCCTGGGGTCAGACCTCAATGGTTTCTTTCTGGAACCCCAAAATCAGTGTAGGCAAAGAGGATGGGCTTGGCTCTCAGAGCTCAGGGAACAAGAAGAAGGGAACACTTGGATATGAGACTCTATCATAACCACAGCTTGGAAAGATAGCCAAAAATATGTAATCCAGAAGCCCTGTCTGTAAGTCATTGTCATAAAGAAAATATTTATTAGCAGAAATCTTTATTAACTAAGCAATATGAAAGATCCAACCAATTATTATTCCATATCCAATAATAAAATTAAAAAATCAACTTAGGTTATAGAAATTTCAAGTGTCACAATAAGCACTTTTCTCCTTGCAATACACTCCCACCCTCTGCCCCAGACACTAGAAAAACCACAGTATTAATCTGGTGGCAGCAATGCTTGGCTCATGGTAGGTGCTCAATGACTACATGTGGGAGGGAAGGGAAGGGAAGGGAGGAAGGAAAAGTCTCCCTGCCAGGTACAGTTCAAGCACTGGTTTTTGGGCAGGACTGCCCATTACAGAGCGATAGGAACATATGCAATTTGTTAGGACTTCCAATGTCATCTCCTTGTGCTGTTGACAGTTCTGATACTCAAAACTTCTATTATGAAATTCTCCCTACAGCTAATATTAATCCTCTGCACTTGATCTAAGCCCATTTACTCTGGTTCTATCTCAGAGGAGAAAGTGAATAGCTTGTTACCATACTTGGAACAATAATTGTTCATACATTTAAAAAGAGTAAGTCATCTCCTATTGCCTTTTCTTCTTCCCCTTAATGACCCCAATTCCCATAGCCTTTCTCCACAGATCTTGCTTTCTAATCCCTTAATCCAATGATGCCTATTAACACTCAGTTCTAAATCAGCAAAAATAGCATGTTGTCCAACGGCGGTATCAGGAGATCCACAACAAACACCCCTGACATGAGGAGCTTCTGTTTCACCTCCTCAGACCCCCTCTGTAGAGTCTGGAGAGAGCAAGGACACTCCCTGGCTTCTCCTTGGAGGCTGGGAAGTGAAACAGGGTTTGCACAGGTGCATTTGGGCCACCACCAAACACGTACTGGCCTACTTTACAGTCTCACACTGTCCTGGGCACAGATATGCAGAGGAAAACCAAACATATGGTTCCTGTGTTTGTGAGTAGTCCACCAGTTTGTGTGTGTGCTTGCATGCATGTGAGTGTGTGTGAGTGCATGAATGTGAGCAGTTAGAGAGGCTGTTTTATTTTGTCAGTCAACAGCTTTCAAGTGGAGTATTTCATAGCAGTGATTGACTTCTGTTGTATTTTCACCAAATAGATCATTTTAGTCCTTAGGTGCTGGTATCACAGAGTATCCGTACCTGGAGTTAGTGTAGTCTCCTGGATATTGCTGGCCTAAAATGATAACTGGGGCTTGGGAAGCCCAAATCATAACACAAACATAGTCTACATAAGGAAAGCCATCTTCTGGTAGGTGAGGCAAGGAAGAGGGAGTGGTCTTATAAAATGCATGTCTTGCCTCTTTGGGGAAAGGACAAGCAGAGATGCAAGCCATGCATATCCTTCTGTAATTCTGGCCCAGACAGTCCCTTTAAGGCCTGTTTACATCTTATAGCCTGAAAATGCACCATCATCATTTCTTGAAGTCATTACTCAGAAGAACACAGCCCCACTGCATTTCATTTTTATTATCCCCATTTTAGGAACGATTAAATGGAAGCAGGGAGCAGTAGCAATGAAGCAGATCATGAGAGGCTCTGATAAAGACAGAAGCCTGAGTGCTTGTTGGAGCTGCTTCTCTGTGCCAGACTATTTTTAATGCAAGTTTATGCAGCTGCCCTCCACTGACAAGTGAACCTGCTCGGCACACAATTGTTCTCACCATTCCAACTCACTGTGCGGTGCCTGCATGTGTGTCCGTGTTTCCTTTTTAAATGTTCTCTGCATTCCCGCATACCAGAAAGGTGTGCTTGGCTTTCTGGGAATGTAATTCTGACCTAGAGATCGCTTTGCTATTCCAGCCCCACCCCTATGCCTCTTCGTTGGCTGCTTATACAGTATCCCATTAAAGGTTCAAAAGAGCACATTCTACTTGTTTTAAAAAAGGAGGATAATGAGTTATACATAAAGTCTGTATGTGCTTGGAGTATTTTCAGAGCAAATACATAAGACACTGGAAATAATGACTGCTCTAGGGAGGGACCTGGAGGACCAAAGGAGCACAGATGATAAGAAGCATTCTTTTTACCATTTGAATTTTTTATACCATTTAACTTTATACCATGTGCAAATATTACCTTAAAAAATTACACAAGGAGGGTGGGGACTACCAATTGATATTTGCTAGATACTGGCTGTATTTCAGTCACTGTTAACTGTTGCTTGCTATAAAATCTCCTTTAATCTTTATAACAGCTGCATGTAAAACACTATTTCACAAAATGGAAATAGGCTCAGGTGATATCAGTACTCAGTTTACACAGCTGACAAATGACAACATGAACCTGGCTCTTTCTGATTTCCCAAACCATGCTCAGTCCCATAGACTATGTTGCTTGGACTTCAATTTGTTTGAAAGAAACCACATCAGTGGCTTCGAAACTGCTTTTGAAAATCCTGGAGGAATACTGTGAAATCCCATCGCATGGTTCGCACCAAGAGCTCAATGAACCCTCCCTGACCTGCTCGTGGAGGCTACTTCAGCACTCCTCCCTGGGAATGGGGCCTCACGGAGGGCTGCCTGCGAGTCCCGTGCTGGCCCTCAGAGGGCTCTTGCCGAGGGTGGAAAGTGCACCTGCTCTCACGCTCCCTTTAGTTAAACCACGCTGGCTGAATGGGAGACTTTCACATAGAAGTGAAGTAGCTGGTCAATGTTCTAAATCTCCTAAGCATATGGATTCTTCATTTGTTGAACAATTATTTTTTGAGTGTACACTCTTAAGTGTAAGAATAATAGAACGCAAGAACAAGGTCCTTGTTCCCATGGAGTGTTCATCCTGGTGTGAAGAGACAAGTGATAAACAAACAAGCAGGCAAATAAGCAAAACATCAGATAATGAGTGCACTGAAGAAAATTAAAATAGACTGTTGTGATAGAGAGACTGGGTGGCTACTTTATCTTGGGTCAACAGGGAGCCTTCTGAGGAGGTAGCATTTATCTAAATGGCAAGAATGACAAATATGCCCTGGGAGCTATCGTCCTCAAAAACAAACTCCAGTTTCCTTTGTATGCTGCAGCTCTCATCCCATTTTCATTACAAGCACCTACTTATTTACAATGTGAATTTGTAATCCCAAAAGTTAGAGCTGGAAAGGACCCTATAAATGGTCTTACTCTTATGCCATGATTTTAGACACAAAAAAAGAACAATCTAGAAAACTGAAAAGAGCAGGTCACACAGCTAGTTAGGAGCATGACTGAGAGAGTCCAGTCTCTCAGCTTGTGTTTCTTCTACAAATTTAGATTCCTTCCCTGCTATCTTCTTTTTTCCTTTTTCACTGAATTTATTGGGGTTACACTGGTTAACAAAATTATACAAGTTTCAGGGGCACAATTCCACAACACATCATCTACACACCGTATTGTGTGTTCACCACCCCAAGTCATCTTCCCAGTGCCCATTTCCTCACTGTACAACCCTGCCCTAGTACCTGCTTCTCTGGAGTCCACAGGCCCTGTATCTTCCCTGGGAAAAGGGGTACCTTCTGGAGTGGTATTTGGAATCCTGAGAACGCAGAAGAGCGCTGGGGGCCAGGGTAACAGTGGAAGAAAAAGTATAACTTCCCCAGTACAATTCCACCACCTTTCAGAAATGCCCTGGAGCTGTGCCCACTAGTGAGCCCTAGCCAGGGCTTCCAAGTCTGGGAGCTGTGCACTCGGTGAACTCAGTGAGTACCAGAGATCTCTCTTCAGCAGAGCTCCCTGATTTAACCAGGTCAGCATGAAAACGTTCTATTCTGTGATTTCAGCCCTTCCCAAAATGCTTTGCAAATGATTAACCACATAATTTCTTTAAATAATAAGTTCCCTTAGCATATTAGAAATTTCAGCCTACACAAAGATCTTATTTTCCCCCCACCGAAAATAAAAAATAAAAGAACAGCTACTGTATCAAGGATAATAGCATAAACTTGGATTCTTAATGATGGATTTTAGACTCTTGTATTATGTAATGGTTCTCACTTATTCGACACACATTTATTGAACTGCTCTATGCTACACACTCTTCCAGGTCACTGTGAGGACACAACAATAAACGACACAGCTTCTGTCCTCTGGAAGCATGCACGCACACAGCTCTAACACAGGCAGATGGGATGAGTGCTACCACAGAGGTAGGGGAAAAAGCTACAGGGGACAAGGGAGTGAGAGGTTAAATCTTGGTCAAACATCAGGGAAGGAGATAGCAACATTTTAATTGGGTTTCAAAGGAGGGTTATGATTTGTATAAGTGTACAATTCATCCCAGGAAAAAAGAAACCTCACGACATGCTGCAGGTACAGGGGCATGCTCTCAGAACAGAGAGGAGCTTAATGGTAATATGGGAAATTAAGAAGAGAAAGACAGGAGTTAGAAGGTAGATCAGAGCCTTGAATGCAAGAGTAGACGGTCTAGACCCAATCCATAAACCACAGAAGCTTTGAGTAGGTTTGGGGCAGAAAAAGAATATAATCAGAATTGTGCCTTTTGAAGCCTGTTCTATAGCCATGTTTAGGACAGATCTGAATGGACAAAGGTCAGCATCAAGGATAGGGAGGCACACCACATTGTTCCTCAGTCATATAAAAGGTAAGGAATAAATTCAAGAGCTAGAATAAAGGTAGAATTGATAAGGAGAGAGGGGATCCAAATTCCAGGGAGAAGGATCTAGTTTTGGAAATGAGTGGGGACCATAGGCCTCAGATTCCAGCCTAAGGAAGAGAAGTCAGCACAAGTGACAGTATGTGATGTCTCTTTAAGAAGGACAGTTTGAGATGCCCCATACCTGAGATAGTAATCATGAGTCTACTGCACTAAAGCTATACCAGCTGGACGTCTTCCGATCCACACATGAGGCCTGTTATTAATAACTCCTCTTCTGGATATATGCAGAAGTGCCTATTATATGTGAGGGTCCCAGCCCATGTCTTAAATTATTTTGTCTCTACGGCAGCAGTGAAGAGCAGCTTGATTGGGATGTAGAGCAGCAGCGGCCAAGTGAACAACCATTTCTGAACAAGTGATAACTCAGAGGAAGGAGGGCAACTTTAATCAAGAATACCAGGCATAATGCAAGCCTTATACTGTGCCCTGAAATGAGGAACAACATGACAGATGGATGTCTTTCAAAAATAAGGTCCTAGGTTCCACTACCCAAGCCACCTAGGCCCAGTTCCACAGGTGAGCAGTCACATACTACCTATCCAGGGTTCTCTGTGACAAGACTGTGAATTTCAAGTTTATCTCTGGCCTCTGTTTTCTGGCTACTCTTTCTAGAAATACATAGCTTGGTTTCCATCCTAGTCAGAGTCATGCTGACATCTGAAAGCCTGTTATCAGCCAATTGGCCCATGGAGTTGGTAGAAATTGCCCTAAATCAATGTTTCCCGATGTGTTTCACAGAATATGAATTTCAGGAACAAAGAGGTGCTATGTTAAAATAATTTTGGGAATTGCTAAATTGAATAAGATTAAATGTTTCTTTGACATAAGATACCTCTGAACCTTCAAATGCTAATATGTTCTGAGAATCTCTCTGAATGAGAAAGAGTAGGTAGCATCTTCCAACCTTATTTATCGGCAGAACCATTTTTCAGCAAAGCATCTCAAGGGGCCAGTGTCCCACAGAACACACTGAGAAATACCAGTGATGGTATTATTCTCAGCAACATTTGTATTTAATTAGGAATCCAGGATAATAATAAAAGTGAATATCTATGGAGTGCTTACCATGTGCCAGGCACCTTTTTAAGTCTTTTGCATATAATAACATATTTAATCTTCAAAACAACCCTGTGATATTTTTGCTATTATTATTCTTCTCATTTTACAGATAAGGAACTGGAGGCACAAGAGATCTGTACCAGGTCCTAAGCAGACCAGTTAGTGAGTAGGGGAACTGGGAATTAAACCTAGGCAGTCTGGCACTGACAGAAATTAATTTCTAACAGCAGCATTTCAGACACTGTGATCAGCTGGTTGTGGGAGAGCTCCTGAGAAGAGCCTGGCATGACATGCCTCCAATAACAGTGAATCTATACCTGCCTGTGCATAACTAGGCCTCCCCAATATACCATGTAGGACACAACTTCTAAATCGTACCACTGATAGTTTCTTCACCAAATTGTGTTACGTTGTCCATGTGTAATCTTCCATTAAAACAAAGTTAAGATTCAGACAGCATCATAACCAATAAAATGCCAATACATAAGAAAATAATCTTTTGATTAACCAGCATAGCAAGAAAATGAAGATACAAGTTTGAGAAATGGCTTCTCCTGTATTGACTTCTTGCTCCCCGCCTCTGAGACCACAACCAAGAAACTGTTTTCATTTCACGTGTTGCAAAATTTTACACCTCTACCCCTCCAGTGTGCTTGAGAATTTCCAAAGACATGTCCTACCCTCTCCCACTTCCTCTCCTTGTTCAGAAGGATTATCACCAGTTTCGGGTGCATCTGGTAGCCATCTTCGCTGAAGGACAGATTCCTCCCCTCAAATGTGACATTGATCAGATACCTGTGAAGATAAAATAAAAGGAAGGTTAAAAGCATGAAGAAGGTATGTCAAGAACAAGATAGCTAGGGAGACAGAGAGAAAGGTGGATGAAGATAGACACATAGATAGATACACAAACACCATGTGAAACGTGGTGCTCCTCAAGCTGTCGTTTGATTACTCAATAGAGCCATCAAATTTTCACATAATAGGGATGATACGAGAACATAACATAATAATTTAAAATAAGGGCACCAAGTTTGAGTTTAGTCTATAGTTATGACTGAGCAAATTACTTAGCCTTTTGAACATCACTCTTATTCTCTATCTACAAAAAAATGGGGTCATAAAGAAACCCTACTTTATTAGGTTTACATGGCTTAAATGAGATAATTTGCCATGGGGCTGGTGCACAGTAAACCCTCCTTGTGTTAACAATTTGTTTTAAAGTGGTGGATAAAGGAGCAGAGGAGATAGAAACTAGAAAAGAAAGTGGCAGTGTACCAAGACAACTTTCTGCTCAGTAAGGTGGCACATTGGAGCTTAGGATCTCTCCCCCTCCCAGAGACATGCACAGGCTTTTAATCTCTTGCTAAGACCCTGCCCAGCCCATACTTCTAAGAGGTACAAGATGAGTCCGGCCATCAGGGATCTGGTTCCACAAGATGGATTCTGGAAACCAGGGTTATTGTCCTGTGTATAGTGAATAGAAAATACCGAGGGCAGAGGGAGATCAAGGGACAGACATTTCACAGAGAGGTCTAGATATAAGCTCATAAATTAACAGAAATTCTGGAAATAACTAGAGTCAGACCAGCGAAATTGTCTTCCTCCACAACACCTGCACCTTCCGCTCACCCCATCTACCCTGTTGGCCGCTCTGATCTAATGAAGATCTCCCTCTTTGGGAATTCCCACAGGCGTGCTCATTACAACCAAATTAGTGCAACTGTGCTGATGGTAATTAATGTCGCTTTACCATAATGGCCCAAGGAATCAATACTGATTAGCTCTGTGTCTGCAAGACATGCTATTCGGGAGCCTTGGGCCTGATGCTACTGTGAGATGTGTCTCTGCTAAGAAGCAAAAGGGATATCTTGTCATTGCCCTGAAGGTTCTGAAGGGCTGAGATGTGACCAACAATGATTTCCTAATACTATATTAAAGGAGAGAAGAAGAAAGCATCAGGGGGCAGCTTAAAGGTTCCTTTTTTATGTCTTCTTATTCAATGAGACTGTGAGACTCTTCTACAACTCTTCCAGGTAACATTAGGTTAAGCAAAAAAGTTGATAGGATGCACATCCTTTAGGCAATGATAAGGATGACTAGGCATCATGAGCCAAACTCCCACGGACCACTTCTCACTTCTAGGGCTGCCTGGGATTTTTAAGGCTCTGATTCTCTGGTCTTGTGTAGCTTCACAAACGCAAACATGAAGAACCCTGAAGATCTCAAAGAGTAGAGATTTTCAGAATCTCAGAAATCAAAGAAACCTATTGCAGTTTATACTTCCCCTCTATAGTACCATAAAACTCAGTCTCTCAGCTCTTCTTGAATACTCCCACGAACGGGGAGCTTATCACTCTACCTTCCATTGTCAAGGGAGCATCTTAATGCTGTATGTAAGCCCTTGATCCTGGTTCTTCTCCATGTGAGAGCTTTTGAAGTATTTAAAGACATTTATCATGTACCCCTTATAAAATAAACGTTTATCTTTGAAGAAACCTTAAGCTCATTTAAGCTTAATTTCAACTTCATAGACAAGGAAACGGGAGCACAGAGAGGTCAAATTGTTTGCACAATGTTGCACAGCTAACTGTAAGCAGAAGTAACATTTTAAGCCACATTCCCAGTCCCATGAACTCTCTACCATACCACCTTGATCCTCATATGCCACATCAGATTTAATATCTCCAGTTCATTCATGTAGTTATCATATGCTATGGCTTCAAGTTGCCTCCCATTGACTGCTCTCTCTGGACGTTTCCAATTGATAAAACGGTGGCATCCCTAATTCAACCCAAATGTTCCACATGGCACACATCTGCTCCATACCCTGCACTGCTTCTCACCTCTCACTTGGTGATGTTTGCTCAAGCCCATGTCTCCTACAGTTTTCAATGACTTCAACACTCCAACTAAAGCCTTGCATCATTCATTTCAGGGAATATAATTACAAAAGTATAAAACAAAATATTTTAAACAAACAAACCAGATTTGAGTACCCAACATAACAACTTGGAAAATATGTTGTTACTACTATACTGCATTGCTTGGAATAATTTCTACAAGTCTTGAGAGAAGGTTTATGAGACACACAAAAAATTTAGTCTCATCTCTTTTTTAGAAGAAAGCAAGCAAGAAGGGAGAGGGAGAAAGAAGAAAGAAAGGGAGGGAGGGGAGGAGGAAAGGAAAAGAGAGAGAGAGGGAGGAAGGGAAGGGTAATGAGAGAGGGGAGAGAGAGAAAGAGGGAAGGAAGATGGAAGTACAGAAATAACTTATCTCCATTGCTCTGAATAATTCTGACTTTATTTAAAACACCATTGAGAATATTTAGAAGAAAGTGTCCATTTCAGAAGGCAATTATAAAAGAGAAGTTCCAAAAATAATTGAATAGGCAGCATGAATGGAATAAGTATATAGCCTCTCAGGATGATTTCTCTGAAGGAGACAGCATTGAATTCGGTGTTTAAGGTGAGAAATTCAAACTTTGAGAAAATAAACCACACTAATGGGCAATGCAATTGCTCTATAGTTAAATTTCTTTAGTTATCTCTGCTCCAAATACTTCTGATTTTCGTTAAATTTTTCTCTTTCTGATATGCTCACCTTCCAGCTCTACAGGTTCATTTTCTCTCTCTTTTCCTTTCCT
>VMDR010036650.1:0-10444 GCA_007922815.1 Macrotus californicus | reverse complement strand
AAATTGCAAATATGTGTGCATGTTCTTACAAGCTTGCATGAGAGCACGCCCACCCTGTTACTTCCCTCATGCAAACAGAACTACTGATGGATTGCCCTGAAATCCCAACATTCTTGAGGTAAACATTTATACTAGGTCCCTGTCGTCAAAATTGGTGCACTCAGAAAAAAACAAAATCCATTTTCAGAAGCTTTCTGCCTCTGCCTCTGGCCTTGCCTTCTTCTTGGTGCTCTCCCCCAAGTGTTCTCTCCATCATCAAAGTCATGGATGCTTTGGTTCTTCCATCTTGCAGAAACATTACAGAGAAAGAATTCATGTTTCTGAGTTTGAGTCCAGACTAAAATTTAGCCATAAGATCTTTGAAACTTTGATGACAAGGGTAGAAGTAGAACAACATATTATTTAACAGCTTTGGTTTTTTTCTCTTTTCAGGACTGAAATGGAGACTTGAATACAGGTTGAGGTAGACTGCTGCTTTGTCTAGGACAAGTTTTGGAAAGACACATTGAGTTTTGCAAACTTAAAGTAGTGACTACAACCAAACAAGATACTTGAGATCGGTGGAGCTCCAAAGAGCTCCATGTAAAAATATATTGTATTGCCAATACTGCTTCCTGGACTGATTTATTTTCTAAGCAGGACTGATACTGTTTTCTGAATAAAGTGGCTACTACTCGTGGAAGTAAATAAGATAACTTATTTTTGTAAGTAAATGTTTTCATTGGAGCTAAGACATGGAAGCTGAAGGAATTGTTTCCATGAAGTACTGGGTACAGCTCTGGTCATGAACACAGCTACTCTGGGGCATGGCCGCCAAAAACTTATTTGCTAAATAAATGACAGCAGGCTCAGAGTTGGGGTGCAGGCCATTCTTTCCACCTCTTCTTGGGTTCTGGAGGCCTGTGAAGAGAGTCTATACCTGGAGCTATAGTAAGGAGTCCTTGTGATTTGTGAGCAGGAGAGCAAGGCCCCCCCCCCCCCCCGCCCAAAATTAGAAAATAAGAGGACAGAGGAAGCCCTCTAGCTGTGTCAGAAGGGACCTTTGGTTAGCCCACCTGATCACCTTTTTGTGAATTTCCAGAAAAAGTTAGGAGACATTTTATGGGAGCACAGGGATCAATCTGGTAAAGATCCATTGGAATTTGAACATTGAGTATTAATACAATCTTGTTGATATTCAAAGGATATTGAAGAACTTGTGCTGGTGAAGAATGGACACTGTATAACTGTTTTCTTTTTCCTTGTGAGGAGTAGTGTTGAAAATAATGGCTGTGTTTTTTCCTGTCCAAATGCTTGGAAATTGGCAAATTTTGCAGGGACTGTTTTAGGCTTGGAAGAGGCAATTATAGAACAGGACTGTGAAAGATTTTTAGCTAGCAATCCCAGAGACTTGATTTATAAATGTATTTCATATACATTTTGGATTTAATTCCCTACTTTTTTTGTTTAACTTAACTGTTAAGAATCATGAAGGTCAAATTCAAACACCTTTCTGCTATCTGAGATTGGGGTTTCACACTGATTTTTATAACATTTTATTCTAAATATATAGTTTTAAAAATATCCTTGAGTAATTGTCTTCTTTAATATGTGATTATTAGTTGGACTGAGATGGTATATTTTACTTTTGACTGCATTGGCTGGATTTCTCAAATCGATTTGGCATACATAGATAATGCATATGCAGTATATCTACCCTCAAGGGCTAGGAGATACCTCATTACTTGTCTGGATCACTGTGGACTTTAAGTCCTAATTTTTAAAGGTATTGGTTTATTGTTGCTTTTAATTTCATTTTGAGTGATAAAGCTCTCTGAGACCTTGCTGAAGAGGGCTGTATGAATTTATTATATTGTTCTCATTACTGGTCATACATTATCCATGCAGTATTAATGGGAAAACCAGGAAAGATAAGGTAAGATTTTAAAGCAAGAGACTCATTTACGAGAAGCAAAAACCTTACAGCCTTGTCTTTTTCCTCTTTTTTTTCAGTTTCATCATTTTTCTGCCTCTGCCTTGTTCTGTTAGCTTGTTAACAGTATAGTTTCTATAGCAACACCTATTGGTTGTTGTAATAATGAAAGCCACAGCAAGATCTCCTGCAGAGAAATCCTTGATGCTGACAAGATCAACTCATATTTTCTTTGTCCGATGTTTTCTATTTCTTTTTAGAATGACCCTTTTAGCAGAATATGAAAATCTCTACTAATTACCTGTGAAATAAACAACTGAAGTCAGGCAGCCCCAGTGGCACGTTGGGTGTTAGCTTTATTCCAGTGATGGTGAGATGTGCTTGAAGGAAGCCAATTTTTTGAAGCTATAAATTTTACTAGCACTGTTAACATGAGATAAAATGAAGGTCAGTCCATTTCTTCCAATTTGGGTTAAACGCTTTTATTTAGAGAAAATTTCCCAATATACTCAGATTTTAGCACTTCATCAAAATAGCAAAAGTAAATGTCTTATTTTGATGTATGATTTAGAATAACAGATCAAAAATAAAAATGAAATATTCAATGCTAATTCTGATACGATAGGTTTGGATAACCATCTAGACAACCACTTAGACTAAATCTTATCTTTTACTTCTATTTTTTGGAGCTTTTGGGTGCCATTTTTTCTAATGTTCCTTTTCTGAATTATTCAGATACTGCACTGCTTATCCATTTTGCTTTATGTGATTTATTCATCCTTACTGAATGGGAGGAAGTGAGAAGTTAGAAGTTTTCTTTGTTGTAAATTTACCCATTGTGCATCATTGACCAAGAAAAAAGTATTGCTGAATGTATAGCTTAAGGTTTAATCCCAGGTCCTAGATGAGTTGAGGACCTCTGGCCTTATTTCCTATCTCTTCTTTTTGTGATCTTCCTGATTTCCTTATCTTTTCACTTTTGTTTTAACGACACCTTTCTTCTCTTGAGAAATGAACAAATGAGCATTCATAATTGGGCTCTGAAAATCTGCATTAATTCTTCCCAGTCACTAGCCATTTATTCCATAAAATTAGTTTTCTAAGGGCTTGAAGAAGTTTACCCATTTTCCAACAGTTTAAACATTTAATATCACTTAAAGTCCTACTGTCCAGGAATCGCAAGCAATATTAAATGATATAAAACTTTTTAATTTCAATTATAGACATTGAGTATGTAGACAAAGCATTTAATTATATTAAAACCCAGAAAATGACAAACCGAGAGGACAAGGGTCAAAATTCTTATTTCCCTTTCCAATGTTTTTCATAACTTTGTATTGACAGGAGGTTAAAATGTCTACCAAGCAAACTGCCACAATTTTCCAAAACTGTCTTCTCTTTAAAATACATAGACACACACACACATACATATAGAGCAGACTATGAGTAATGTTGGGCTCTGAAAAACAGGGTTAAGGAGGAGTTTTGTTTTATTTGTAATGCATTTTTGTATTTTTAAAAACTTTATTCTTTTATAATTAGAAAAAATAAGGAAAAACTTCTTGGTACAGTTAATTATGGTAAATGCCTTTCTAAATTCTGGTCATCCTCCAGTGTTATTTCATTCTGAAAATCTGTAAATCTCAACTTCAGCAGAAGAAGCAGTTATGCTAGAGATAATAAGAAAAAAGCACTAAGGACTTTGCCGCCTGAATCTCAATGAAAACTATCTTGAACCTTCCATATCCCTTATTTAATGTACAAAGATATCCAGATTCAAAATCCCATACATAGTCTAGTAGGCATCTGAAAAGTACTTTACCACACCCTCTATAGAAGAATGGTATTAGATATAAGCTTAGGCTATGCCCTCTATTTTGATTCATCAGTAAATCTCTAGAGCAATTGTTTCTTCACTTGCCTAATCTTCAAATGCAGATGATGCTTAGGGTTTGGAATGACATCTGGCCTGATCAGCAGGTAATGTTAGCTCTAACTTCATCATCTTGAAATTAATAATTCTATGACTGCAACCTTCATATTTGCAACTTCTATCGCTATTAAACCTTTTCTCCATTTACACCAAGCCTTCGATTATTTGACTCCTTCCAACCCATCACCAGTGTCTCCCTTGGAGCCCACTTTGTCTATACAGTGACTCAGTGCTTCTTGTGACCCAGATTGGCTCACCCACCAACCAGCTGTGATGGCGTGGCACTGGGTTATTCCTAGTGTGTCTTCTGAATGTCTCCTTTCCCCTTCTTTCTAATATGCACATGTTTTCTTATCTTAAAAATGAAAGCCAACAACCAAAAAAACTTTCCCATGGGCCATCTTATTTAACCATTATCCAATTGATTTCTTTCTCTTTTGTGTGTGTGTCAAACACTCTAATGAATGATCCAAACCCTCTGCCTTCCACTTGGTGCCATTTAATTCATTTCATAATTCCATGTAGACGCAAGTTTCTGTCTCCATCATATTTGTAAAGCGGGTTTCTCACAGATCACCAGTTCACTCTTGTACAACACAGAGACTCTCCTTCAGTCCCCTTTTGCCCGGGGTTGTGCGTAGCCCTCACCGGTGCTAACTCTTTCCTTTCTAAATGCCCATCTTCCATGGCTTTCATAAATGCCATTGTTTTCTGGCCTTTTTTTTTTAACCTCAAACTACCCATTGGTGGTCTTCTCTTATTTTCTCTTTCTTTATCTGGGGACATTACCCAAGCCTCAGGAGACTTCATCTTCTTATACTTTCTTCCCTTGAAGAACATACCAATTTTTAAAAATATAATTTCCATGCTAATAACCTTTTTACCTCCCAGCCCTTCTACTTTCCCCCCCAATTCACATGCCTACTGACCCTAGACACAGAAATCAAGAAATAACCCCTTGGTTTCTGTAGGTACCTAGTTTGGATATTTTATGAAGCAATGTCACACAATGATTCTCAGTAGGGACTAGTATGAGAGAGGTGAAGCATGGTGCTGGTGGCAACTGGGGAGCTGTACTGAGCTATGTAGGCCAGATCCTACCAGGGGCTCGCTGAGAGTAGGGGGTGCACAGTGGTCTGTCCTGGGGCAGGAGTGAGAGTGTGCATTTTCAGAATAGAATTTAAAAATGATAATAAAACTGACTAGAAGATGATCCACTTTTTATTATCACCATGTGCCAGCAATTCCAAACAATGTCAATAAGAAATTCCTCCTCCTGAAAAAATTGTTTTTGTTGCTCTACATTCTAAGGAACTGCTGTGGTTACTGGTAAGTTTTAACTGCATATTGCAGCATTCAAATTAGGACATTTCAATTATTTATCTATAATAACATTATATTCTACATGAAAGTTTATTTGAATTTCCCTTCTAAACACTCACCCCAACACATGGGAACTCAGCTACTATACCTGCTTCTTTCAAGAGTAAGTTCAAACTGTTCTGAATGTTTTATGCTCACCTCAGGAGCAGTTCTTGTCATTAATCCCCATGGTACTTGATATTCCTGCATTTAAATGCATTATTCAAAATTTGCCACCAGATATTGTAAGACAGAACTTGAGCTACAGTACCTCAATTCCATCATACCACTTGCAGTTTTATTTGTGTTTAAAACTTAAGACTACAATGGAGTGTGAACTATAAGGTGTGATATTTTCATTTGGTGAGTGATAATTTTAGCTCACACACAAGATGTTTTACTGAATTTGAATAATATATTTAAAATTTAAATTTATTTAAAAAAATTTTGTTTACTGTAAAACTAAAGAACTCAAAAGTGATAGTTACTGATTATTACATAATTACTATTCAAAATAATTTTGTTTTATAGATAAGGTGGTTAACAGGTCACAACAAATGTGTGCTACATAGCTTCTGTCTTTTTCTTTGTTAATTTCAGTAAATTTATAGGCATCAGTGTTCAGTTTCCCTGATACTACATATAATATTTTATATCACAAACTAAAAGACATTCACACTCATGTAGAGTAAATGACAACAATACAAGACGCTGACTCCCAAGCAGTAGCTTTATCTCCCCTTGTCCATGAATTAAATTTTCTGTGCTCAGCTCCTCAGTTTACTTTCTAAATTTGGGAAGGTCAGTTAGTTCCAATGACATCTTAACAGAAGAACAATGGAGATACATACGTATATGTGTATGGGTCTTAGTCCATTCATGCTGCTATAATAAAATACCATAGACTGGGTGACTGACGAACAACAGAAAGTTATTTCTCACAGTGCTGGAGGCTGAAAAGTCTAAGAGCAAGAGGCTGGCAAATCCAATGTCTGGCAAAGGCCCACTTTGCACTTCATAGTTTTTTTTTTTCATTGAATCCTCTCAGCAGAGAGAAGAAGCAAGCTCTTTATTGACTCTTACACTGACACTAATCCCAAGTATGGGGGCTCCATGCTGCGGGCTGCTTCTATACCTTTCCAACTCCCCACCTCCTAGTACCATCACAGTGGGAAATAGGCTTTGACATATGAATTTTGGGGGGCAGGGGGAGTAAGTACAGAGACAAAAACATTTAGTCCATCTATAATGTTTGTCTCTATATCTGTAATCTCTGTATCTATATAGATAGATATAGATAATGTGTATCTATACCTCTATATTAATAGAAGTATAGTATATCTATATCTCTATATTAATAATGACTATCTCTCTATATCATGTACATTCATACACTTTCTTTCTTGACCTCTCTGTAACACTTGATACAATTGACTAATCCTTTCTTTCTTTCCTTAACTTCTATGACATTTATTTCTTTATTTTTCTCCAACTTTACCTACCAATTCTTCCTTAACTTGGCCTTTGAATGTAGGATTCCCTAAAGCTGAGTTTTGGGTCCTTTCCCTTCTCATCCTCCTCCAGAGATTTCCATTTCTGCCCATGAGACCGGGACTCCAAAAGAAACTTCCACTTGTCTTGGTTCAGGTATTTCCTGTTAGATATGCCACAGGCACCTCAAATTCAACCTGTAGGAAAGATATTATCTAATTCCCTCAGTGAGGGTGGGGGGAAGAGGGAAGGGGAGGAGGGCCTGGGGGATAAATGGTGATGGACAGAGACTTGACTTGGGGAGGTGAACACACAGTACAGTGTACAGATGATGTGTTATAGAATTGTACACCTGAAACCTGTATAATTTTATTAACCAGTGTCACCCCAATAAATTTAATAAAATAAAATAAAATAAATAATTTTTAAAAACCCTGCTCTTCTTCTTGTTTCCCCACTTTGGTTAATGGCACCAGAAATCTTGGACTCATTGAAAGGTTAAACTTGAAAATCATCCTAGACTTTCCTTATCACCCTGCCCATTTCCAAATCCTGCCATTTCTACTTCCTAAATACCTCTCCAATCTATTTCCTCCTCTCTGTCCCCATTCCTAGCATCTTAATTTGGGTCTTTCTAAAAAGTTACTAAATTAAATTCTTAAAATTTGGCTTCCTCCCTCTCTTCTCATCCCCTTACTCCTTAGTGTTTCTAGAATGTTTGTTCTAAAACATACATCAAACTGTATTACCCTTTTGTTTAAAACCCTCTATTGAGTTCCTGATGCTTCTGTAACAGATGGGCGGAGGGGGAGCTGAGTCAGGCCTCCCTTTCCCACCTCATTTCTTGTCTCATCCGCAAGAGATGAATTCAAATAAGAGACAACACGGAGAGTGGAAATGAGATAGCAAGTTTGTTTATGAAACACATACCAGCACAAAGCTGCAAGCAGGCACCCAGCTAGTCTAATGCCTCACATACAGAGGAGTAAAGTTGTTAGTAAGTTAGTGAGTTTGTTCTATACACTTGAGCCAAGGCTACAAATGGGTACTTAGCTAATCTAAGTACACTGACTATTGGGGTTCGGGGGTTATATACCTTAGCTGGCTTCTAGGTTCCCCTCCTTCTCCTCCTTCTAAATTTTAGGAATAATGTACATCTACCAAGATTTTCTTTTTCGGTTAGTAAGGACTCTTTGTCTTAGTGAAACTATTACAGAGTACCCCTTTCCCAGCATAGGCCCCCCTCTTCCTCCTGTGCAATTCCACTTGTGATGTTCAGAACACCTGGCAATCTTAGTAAGATTGTTACAGAAGCCCCTTTTCTCAGCACAGGCTCAAGGACTCTCCTCTTCTCCTGAGCTGTTTTTCTTGCGATGCTTGGGACACCTGGCAATCTTATCAAACCAAGCTCAGGACTGCTGAGGTAATTGGTGAGACAGGTCTTCCTTTTGTTTCCAGCCTTCTGTATTAAGTTCTCTGTCAGATTGTAATGGTGAGGGCCTGACCTTTATTTCCCCTCTGGCTTCTCATTCCTAGTTGCTACCTAACATTTCCATGACAAAGTTTAAACTCTTTAGAATGTACAAGAGGTGGTCAGAGTCTGACACTTCTTTTACCTTTCACCAAGTATCTCCAGCATATCCTCAAATATACCCTTTTCTTCAGCCCTGCTGGACTAGTTTGGGCCCTCTCATTTATGTCTCTCATTTTTGCTAGAAGTTTTCTTCCCCCTATTCTACTCTTCTCTGTATCGTTCCTCTTCTTGGATAATTTGCCCCTGTCTGTTCCCTCTTGGCTCCTCATAGATTTTCCTCAGACTCCTCTGATGCCTCCTTCTTGGCCTTCTCTGCTCTCTCTTCCTCCTTTCATTAACCCTTAAGTGTGGATGCTTTTTAAGGCTCGATCCCAGACTCTTCTCTCTTTAAATTCTCTTTTTTGGGAAAACTCATCCCGTTCCATGACTTTAACTACTATCTATATGCTGATGACCCCTAAATTTATCACCAGCTGAAGTCTTTTGTGTAGATCCCACTTGGATTTCTCAGGCTTCTTAAATTTGACAAGTTCAAAGTGGAATGTCTGAAATTCCTCCTTTGTTCTCTCTGCTCCTCCCTCTTTCTGCCCCACATCAGTAGCTGTCACCACTGGCTACCCACATTATGAGCAAGAAATAAAGCAGGTTTTGAACCATCTATTTAGAAGGCCCAGCTATTTTTATCTCCAAAGTACGCCTCGTCTCCAGTGCCTACAGTTCACTGCTGCCATCATTTTTCGTAGGCTTTTCTGAAATAGCCTCCTACCTGGCCCTGCTTCTACTTCTGCCTCTTTACAATTGAGTCTCCAAATAGCAGCCAAAACAACTTTTGGAAAAGTAAATTGCAACAAATTATTTTCCTGTTTTAAACCCCTAATGTCTTCTCTACATTTTTGATACAAAAGTCCAAAATTCTTGCAATGCCCTGAAGGGCCTGGCTCCTGCCTCCCTCCCCAAGCTCACCTCACACCCCTCTCCTACCATGCAATACGCTGTGCTCACATTGCCCTTCTTTCATTTCCTAAAATAAGCCAAGTTGTGTTCAGTTAGCTGCAGTTCCTTCTCCCTGGAATTCTCTCTACTCTCGACCAGTTCATTTGACTCCCTCTTTATTATTATCAGATGATAACTCAAATATCACCTTTTTTAAAAAAGATTTTACTTATTTATATTCAGAGAGAGGGGAAAGGAAGGAGAAAGAGAGAGAGAGAAACACTGATGTGCAAGAAAAACATCCATTGGTTGCCTTTCACACTTGCCCCAGTCAGGGACCAGGCCCACAATCCAGGCATGTGCCCCAGTCGGGAATCAAACAGACAGCCTTTTGCTTTGCTGACCAGTGCCCAACCAACTGAGCCACATGGGTCAGGGCTCAAATATCACCTTTTCAGAAAAGACGTCTCTAACCGTATTTTCCAAGTAGCTCCATCCTGCCTAATATTTTCTACCAGAACAACTGCTTTCCTTCTTGCCATTTATCACACTTTCTGTGTTCATTTACTATTACCCCTCCTACAATATATGCTCCATGATTACAAGGACAATGTCTGTTGTGCTCAGTGCTGTAATTCCAGGGTGTAACATAGTGCCTACACTCAACACATAAATAAATGAACACTTGAGGAGCATGACTTTTAGGTGTTATCTATTCTTGGAAACATTTTTTTAAAAACCCCCACCTGGTTTAGGGTTCAGGCAAATCCTGCTTAATTTAGGGCTCCTCCTGCAACTCCTTCCTTCCTTCCATACTATATCAAAGCAGTTATTTTTCTATAGTATGATTGCTCATTTTCATATCATTTTCCCCCAGTAGACCATGAGCTCTCAAAGATAGCTTTGAGCCTTGTTCATCTTGGCATCTCTGACAGTCCCAGCACAGTGTCTAGCCCATAGTGGATGCTCAACAGTCATTTGTTAATGAGTGTAGTAGCAAATCTAAACTCCCCAGGGACTCCACCATGTGTTTCTCAGTTGGGTGGTAGGAGCAATTGACATTTTTGTTGAACAATTCTTTGATATATAGAGCCATCTGGAGCATTGAGGACATTGTGTATCTCTGGCTCCTGGGCTCTAAATGCCAGTAGCATCCCCACCTCTGGCATTGTATCAACCAAAATTGCCATCCCATCTTTCCAAGTGGTATCTCCCTTTCTAAAGAAACTCCCAAGAGCTTAACCTTTAGCTTGAGGGAGTGATTGTGTCTTACTTATCC
>VMDR010036649.1:0-10445 GCA_007922815.1 Macrotus californicus | reverse complement strand
ACACAACGGTACTTGAACAACCTTAAAAAAATTATTAGCAGAAAGAGAAACAATGCTATTCAATAGAACTTTCTGCAATGATGGAATTCTCTCTCTGCGTTGTCCAATATACCAGCCACTAGCCACTTGTGGTCGTTAATCTCTTGAAATGTGGCTAGTGTGACTGAAGACCTGAAATTTTAATTTGATTTAATTTTAATTAGTTTAAAGTTATATAGCCACATGTGGTTAGTGGTTCTCACAGTGAATAGCATGAGTTTAAAGTGTTAAAATTATGATGTCTGAACAGAAAAGCAAAAACTTCCTCTAAAGAGAAAGGTCCTGATAAGGTTAGGCAAGACATGGTGAAATGTTAGAGTGAGAAAAGGCTGAAAGATATTAGTAGAAACTGAAAAAAAATTTCCATAAGAAACATTGACACTGGTCTTTGCTTAGAATATACTTTTCTGAATATTAAATACACTCCTAAGGAGACTACCCTTCTCCATATGACCTTAGTTCTTAATAAATTGAATAGTCCTTAACATACAGTTCTAAAGACAAAATAAGCACTGGTTAAGCATGACCATTGGTCCAATACAAATTATTATATGTTTTATATAAATAATCAAAAGGTTATTTTTAATAAATCAATAAATTTGGTAAATTATGAATTGAGTATTTGCCAAATTGATTTTTCAGTGAATTAGCCATTCTGCAAATTGGTCATTTGGCAAAACAGCTTTCAGTGAATCTGGCAGCTCTCCTCATCTTTTGTGCTCCTCCACATGCTCCCATATGCTCAAGCTGCATGGAACAGTCCCTCAGATATAGAAAAGCCCATCTCATTGGACCTTTCTTTCCCTGGGAAACCCCTACACATCACCAAGATGCAAGTAAATGCCACCTCCATTGTAAAGTCCTCCCAGATTTTTCTACCCCATGCCCATAAGCAGAGTTAGCTGCTAATTTCTGTGTGTTTTTGAGGGACTGGCAACTGGGAGGATGATTTAAATCTAGAACGGCTGGTGATATTTCTGCCCAACAGGGGGGAGAGTCTGTCAAAGAACAATGTAAACAGAAAGAGAAGCTGATTGGAGAAATAGAGAAAAAGAGGCAAATTGCTTAAGACATCTTTGTTTGTTGTTCTTTTTCAAATTCCTTTAAGTTGGGTTGTTTATAAAAGCTTTTTCTTGTTTCTTGAGATAGGCCTGTAATGCTATGAATTTTCCTCTTAAGATTGCTTTCCTTGTGTTCCACAGGTTTTGGGTTGTGTTCTCATTTTCATTTGTTTCAACGTATATTTTGACTTTTTTCTTGATCTTATTGTTGACCCATTCATTGTTTAATAACATATAATTTAGCTTCCATGTCTTTGTGCATTTGCCAGTTTTTTCTTGTGATTTATTTCTAGTTTCATAGCATTGTGGTCAGAGAAGATGCTTGTTATGATTTCAATCTTCTTAAATTTATTGAGACTTGTTCTGTGTCCTAACATGTGTTCTTTCCTAGAAAACATTCCATGTGCACTTGAAAAGTAAATATATAATCTACTTCTTTGGGATGAAATACTCTCAAGATATCAATTAAATCTATTTTATCTAGTGTGTCACTCAAGGCTGCTGCCCCTTGTTTTATTTTCTATCTGAAAGATCTATCCATTGAAGTCAAAGGGGTGCTGAAATCCCTGACTACAACTGTATTTCTGTCAGTCTCTCTCTTTAAGTCCATAAGGATTTGCTTTATATATTTACATGCTCCTGTGTTGTGTGTATAAGGATTTACTAGGGTTATATCCTCTTGATGGATTGTTCTCTTTATCATATTATAACGTTCTTCTCTGTGTCTTACTATAGCTTTGCCTTGAAAGACAATTTTGTCAGATGTAAGTGTTGCTATCCCACTGTTTTCCCTTTCCATTTGCATGAAATATCCTTTTCCATCCCTTTTTATTGTGTGTATCTTTTGTTCTGAAGTGGGCCTCTTGGGAACAGCATATATATGAGTCTTCTTTTCTTATCCATTTAGCTACCCTATGTCTTTTGATTGGAGCATTTAAGCCATTTACATTTACTGTATTTTGTCATGTATAATGTGTACTTTTTGTCCAAGCTTTTTAGGGAAAAATAAGGATACACATTATACATGGGCGTAATGATTACATACCGTGGATATAAATAATGGGTATAATAATCCCAGGTATAATGTGCACAAAACTGTGGGTGAATATTATACATGGCAAAATATAGTAAAGGGATTATTGATAGATATGTATTGCCATTTTATTTCTTAACTATTTTCCTCTGTTTCTTTTTCTTCTTAAAGCAAGCCCTTTAACATTTGTTTCAGTACTGGTTTGGTGTTAACAAACTCCTTTAGTTTTTTCTTGACTGTGAAGCTCTTTATTTCACCTTCAATTTTAAATGAATGCTTTGCTGGGTAAAGTAGGGTTGGTTGTAGGTTCTTGCTTTTCATCACTTTGAATATTTCATGTCAATCCTTTCTGGCCTGAAGTGTTTCTGTTGAGAAGTCAGATGACAATCTAATGGGAGTTCCCTTTTAGGTAACTAACTGCTTTTCTCCAGTGGCTTTTAAGATTCTCTCCTTGTCTTTAAGCCTTGACATTTAATTATGATGTGTCTTGGTGTGGGTCTCTTTGGTTCCATCTTGTTTGGGACTATCTGCACTTTCTGGACTTGTGTGTCTTCTTTCACCAGGTTAAGAAAGTTTTCAATCATAATTTATTCAAATAGTTTCTTGATCCCTTGCTCACTCTCTTCTTCTTCTGGCATCCCCATAATGTAGATGTTGTTATGTGTCATGTTGCCCCAAAGATTTCTTAAAATCTCCTCATTATAAATTAAACAAAAATCTATTTACTGCTCTGCTTGCGTGTTTTTTTCTACCTTGTCTTCCAAATCAGTAATTTGATCCTCTGCTTCATCTAGCCTACTGTTTATTCCTCCCAGTGTATTATTTATTTCAGATATTACATTTTTAAAATTTCTAACTGGTTGTTTTAATGATTTCTATGTCCTTTCTCATGCTGTTGAGCATCCTTATAATCATTACTCTAAAGCCTATATCAAATAAATTGCTTGCTTCCATTTTATTTAGTTCTGGAGAATTCTCTTGTTCTTCTATTGGGGGCTTTTTTTCTTTCTCTTCCCATTTTGGCTGCCTCTTCATCTTTGTCTCCATGTGTCGGGTAGATCTGCAAAGACTCTGATGCAGTCCTATGTCAGACGCTGCCAGTGCCTGGCCCTGGGAAACCTGTTTGGAGCTGTCAGCTACCCACAGCATGTAGCTCCCTCTGCTGGGCCTGGATGGGTGCAGAAATAACAAAGATGTCCACCAAGGCTTGTTTTCACCAGCAAAGGGCCTGCAGGAGGGTCAGCTAATGTCTCAAAGCACCCAGAGGTCTGTCTCTGCCTGCAGGTTTTCTGTTAGGCTTAATTAGTGAAAGTGTCTCCAGCTCTCCTCCTCAGCATCCTGGCCTAAGATTCCCAGGGTGGGGCCAGAAGGATTCCTGTGGGTGGAGCTACTGCTACCCCTACCCCAAGCTGAAGCTACATGGAGGGGATTGCTCTGTCTGAGAAAGATGGCTCTCACAGGATAGGGAATGACTGAGCACAGGGATCCTGATAACTGACTCTTTGGCTCTCTCCCGAGAACCACAAACCCTGGACTTTCCTCAAGTGGTTCTAGTCTGCTCTGTCCTCCCTCTCCAGAACCCAGAGTAAGTTGCTGCAAATGTAATTTTGTGTGTTGGCAGTTTAAAAGGCTAAATCTCTCTGGCTGACAGAAACCCTGCTGTATACTACACAGCTGTATACTATTTGTTTTTTTCCTCACTTCTGGTGTGCTAGGCTGGGTAGACCAGCTTGGGGTTTAGACCACACACTTCTGCCACTTATGGGAGCCCAGCCAGCCATCTCTGTACTTCCTACCAGTCTCCATGAGTAATGTGGTTTCTTCTATAAATCCTTGATTATAAGGCCTCTCTCCTTTGTAAAGTCCTCCCAGATTTTTTTACCCCATGCCCATAGGCAGTTAACTGCTAATTTCTGTGTGTTTTTTGAGGGACCGGAAACTGTGGGGGTGCCAGTCCCTCAGCTAGTGTTCAGGTGGTTATTCAGAATGATTTCTCTATAATTTAGCTGTAATTCCAGTTTGGTCCTGGGAAGAGGTTAGCGTAGCTTCCACCTACTCTTCTGCCCTCTTGGATCCTCCTGCTCATAATGTCATTGTAACACCTGGATCTAACCATGCCTATTCACCCCTATACTTTCCAGTTATTTTCTAGTTACAGAAAACTTAGTTTCCTTTAATTTCTGTTTTTGATTAAGCTATTTTGAGTGGTGTTTTAATAGCTTAAGCTAAAGGCATTCCAATCAGTGCAGACATCTGTGTTTAGAAAGTTGAAAACTGTATTCAGTTGATATCTGCCTATAATGTCTACTTCTTGACCAAACTTCTACATTCACTTCTCCATCCTGTTTAAATAGAAGACTGCCATACACCTCCAAGTCTTAGAATACTTAGGATAAATGCAACCAGCTTCCTGAAAAATCTCATGTGTTATTTTAGATAGTGCTTAGTTAAGAAGCCAGACTCAGGATTCAGGCTGCTTGGGTTAAATTCCCACCCTGTCATTTAAAATCTGAATGACCCTGAGAAAATTACTTAACCTTTCCATGTCTCAGCTTCTGCACCTGAAAATAGGAATAATATTAATGAAAGCTCTATTTCATAGAGCTGTGGAGAACCTCATGAAGCAATAATTATTAGCTCTTATGATTTCCTTCCCTGGCTCTTGATGTGGGGCCCCTGCCCCATGATGTGCTCAGGGTAGACCCTGTCTCATGAAGAAGAGCATGGAATAGAGCACAACGTCCTCCATCTGTGGACTCACCAGCTCTGAGCAGTGTAATGTTGCTACCAAAGTTGGGCAGGTTGCTCCATGTGGGCCAATACTGGAGAGATTGGAGAAAGAATTTAACCCTGGATGGAAGGGGCTCTTAAAATGGTTCAGAATACTCAAGATGGAGGCATAGGTAGACCTGCTTCACTTCCTCATACAACCACAAAAAGAAATTACAACTAAATCTCAAAACAAATAACCTGAGAACTGCCAAAAAAATGAACTGTATGAAAGTCTGACAACCAAGGATTTGCAGAAGCCATATTAATCCAGATGGGTAGGAGGGGAAGAGACATGGAGATGGAGTGGAGATGCTGTGTGGTGTGGAGAGGCAGCGGTGGTGGTGGAGTGGGCATGCGTGGTCCCACATTCATGTATGTGGATAAAAATCAGGAAGGATGCCATGAGAGAGATAGGTCCTATCCCCAGCCCAGACTGCACAGCCCAGGGTTCCATCACCAGGAAGATAAATCCCTAAAACTTCTGGCTGTAAAATTCAGTGGAGGTTGGAGTGGCAGAAGAAACTGCTGAGTTTTCAGAAAACATCACTTAAAGGGGCCACACAGTCTTAAAATGTATGCAAACCCACCCACTCTGGGATTGAACACTGGGGCAACAGGAGGAAGGGCACTGGTCACATATTGGGGGTGGGTGAATTGACTGGAAATGAAGCAAGTGGCAAGCCCCCAGATGCCAGGCAGTGGCACAGTCCCCTCTGTGAGCCCTCTCCCCATACAGAGCCACAAAGCAGTGAAGTGTGTTGCCCCACCCTGGCAATTACCTAAGCCTCTGCCCCACATAAGTTACAGGTGCCTTTTACAGGGAGTCATAGAACTTTACCTAATACACAGAAACAGACATAGGGAGCCTTCAAAATTAAGGAGACAAAGAAATGTGACCCAAATGAAAGAATAGGACTAAACTCCAGAGAAGAACTAAACAAAATAGAGATAGCCAACCTATCAGATGTAGAGTTCAAAACACTGATGATCAGGATATTCAAAGAATTCATTGAGTACAGCAACAACATAAAGGAAGAAGTGAAGGTTACACAAAGTGAAATAAAGAAAAATCTACAGTGAAGGGAAGGAAGCTGGGATTCAAATTAATAATTTGGAACATAAGGAAGAAATAAACATTCAACCAGAACAGAAAGAAGAAACAAGAGTTCAAAAACAGATGAAGAAAGTATGAGAAGACTCTGGGACATCTCCAAATTTGCCAAGTTCTGAATCATAGGGATGCTGAAAAGAGAAGAAGAAGAGGAAGAAATTGAAATCTTATTTCAAAAAGTAAAGAAAGAGATCGATGGCAAGAAGGCAGAGGAGTGAATGGAAGTCACACTAACTTCTTCCCAGGACCAATCTGGAATTGCAACTAAATTGTGGAGAAATCACCCAGAATAAACAACTGAATAAGAGTGGGAGAGAAGCCTTATACCTTGAACAGACAGAAGAATCAGCTTTGGCACAACCTGTCTGGTAAGGAGTGTGGTGGAGACTAAAGAAGGCTGACTGGGTGCCCGCAGACAACAGTGCTGAAGGGATAATTAAGCAACCAGTGGGATCCTAAGCCTAGAACAGAGCCCCAAAAGTACACATATAACAACCAGTGGTGAAAAGTGGCAGGGTTGCTCTCTGCCAGAGATGGATGGCTGGAGAGGCAAAAAGCCATTTAAAGGGCCAACACACAAATTTTCATTTGCAGCCGCTTACCCTGGGCTCCAGCAAAGGTCAGAGCAGAGTGGGCTAGAGATGCCTGAGGAGAGACTTGGGACGGAAGCTTTGGGGAGAGAACTGAGAGAGTAGATGCCAGGATCCTGGTACTGTGTCATCCCCAACATGGCAGCAGCCATTGTGCTCAGGCAGACCACTCCTCTCTGAGCAGCCACAGCCTGAGGGGAAACAATAGCCCTGACCCCAGGAGGGACATTGTCCTGGCCCTGTGGTGCTTAAGCCTGATTGCTGAGTGCAGAGTGACTAGATTAACAACTGAAGAAGACAGCCATAGACAGTAGATCTCTGGAAGTCTCAAACAGGCTGCCTAAGGTCAGACAGAGTCAACATTTGACATCACCAGAGGTGGATCCAGAAAGAAAAAACAGTGGTAAATACTAGAGGCTACAGAGATGAAATCCACTGTGGTCTTCTCCATAATTTGCAATATTTTCTTTCCTGTATAGCTTTTTAACATTCATTTCTTGTCCATCAAGTTTGTGCATATTAAGTCCCTAGATTCAATTCACATATTTTGCCCCTCCCTTTTCTTACCCCACTTTATTTTCTTCTTTTCCCTCATTATAATCATTTTAAATTTTGTTTTCTCTCTTGCTACAACTTGTTTCCATTTCGCACTCATACTATTTCTCCCCCATCCAGCTCCACAAAACCAATTTTCTTGTCAATAGTCATCTTACATCCTTTTTCCCATTTTTAAAATACCCACATTCTCTTTCCACCTTTCTCAATCTTTGCTAGTTTGTTGTGGATAGGGTAGTTATTGTTGCATTTTTTCAATTTTATCTCTAGATCTTCACTAATTTTCTTCAAATCTCAAATTTTATTGGTCCCTTTTACTATATTTTTTTCATCTCAAATTTTTAATTTTACCCTGTCTTAGCCTGTTTTTGTCTTTTTTCTTTTTTAAGTATATTTTACTGTTTATGCTATTATAGTTTTCCCATTTTTTCCTCCCATTTATCACCCTCCACCCTTCTGCCTCCAGTATTCCACCCCCTTTAATTTATATCCATGGGTTGTACATATAAATTCTTTGGCTTCTCTGTTTCCTATACTATTCTTAACCTCTCCTCATCTATTTTATGCCTATCAATTATGATTTTTATTCTCTGTACCTCCTACCCCTCATTATTCCCCTCTCACTCCTCACTGAAAGCCCTCCATGTGATCTCCGTTTCTCTGGTTCTGTTCCTGTTCTAGTTGTTTGCTTAGTTTTTGTTTTAGGTTCAGTTGTTAATAACTGAGTTTGTTGTCATTTTACTGTTTCTATTTTTGATCTTCTTTTTCTTAGATAAGTCCCTTTAACATTTCATATAATAAAGGCTTGGTGATGATGAACTCCTTGAACTTGACCTTATCTGAGAAACACTTTATCTGCCCTTCCATTCTAAATGAGAGCTTTGCTGGATATAATATTCTTGGATGTAGGTCCTTGCCTTTCATGACTTAGAATACTTTTTGCCAGCCCCTTCTTGACTGTAAGGTTTCTTTTGAGAAATCAGCTGACAGTCTTATGGGCACTCCTTTGTAGGCTACTGCCTCCTTTTCTCTCGCTGCTTTTAAGATTCTCTCTTTATCTTTCATCTTGGCTAAGGTAATTATGATGTGCCTTGGTGTGTGCTTCCTTGGGTCCAACTTCTTTGGGACTCTCTGAGTTTCCTGGGATCCCTGGAGGTCTATTTTCTTTGCCAGATTGAGGAAGTTCTCCTTCATTATTTGTTCAAATAAGTTTTCAATTTCTTATTCTTCCTCTTCTCCTTCTGGCACCACTATGATTCGGATATTAAAACATTCAAAGACAACCTGGAGGTTCCTAAGCCTCTCCTCATTTTTTTGAATTCTTGTTTCTTCATTGTGTTGCCCTTTAATGTTTCTTTCTTCCTTCTGGACCACACCATTGATTTGAGTCCCAATTTTCTTCCCATCACTGTTGGTTCCCTGTACATTTTCCTTTATTTCAGTTAGTGTAACCTTCATTTGTTCATCTAATTTGTGACCAAATTCAACCAAGTCTGTGAGCATCCTGATTACCAGTGTTTGAACTGTGCATCTGATAGGTTGGCTATCCCTTCATCACCTAGTTGTATTTTTTCCGGAGCTTTGATCTGTTCTTTCATTTGAGCCATTTTTGTTGTCTTGGCGAGCCTGTTACATAGTAAGGGGCGGAGCTTTAGGTGTTCACCAGGGCAGGGCAGCCACGTCGCTGCGTTGTGACACTGTTTGTGGGGGAGGGGTCTGAGAGGGAACAATGGTGCTTGCTCCACTCTCTGCCAGTTTTCAGTGACTTTCCGCGCTACCCACAGTCAAATCGGGCCCTTCTGCTGCTGATTCCTGGGTAGGTGGCTTCTGTATGCTGTAGGACCCTGTGGGTCTCTCCAAGAAGCTCTCCTGTGAGGCCAGGAGTTTCTCCCACTGCTGCCACTTGAATCCCCACAGGAGTTTTCAATCAGAGGCCCTGAGGCTTTATTTCCCTGAGTGGGAACTCTGGGGTTCGTGGTCTATCTTGCTCCCCAGTTGTTCCTCCTGGTTTATCCACACATGAGTTTGGGACAGCTTGGTCCGCCAGCTGCCACCTTGCCACGAGTCCTCTCCTCCCAGCTGCCCATCTCCGCTCCTCCTACCAGTCTGGATGAATGTTTCTTCTTTAACTCCTTGGTTGTTGGACTTCCATACAGTTTGATTTTCTGTCAGTTCTGGTTGTTTTTTGTTTTAAAATTTGTTGTCCTTCTTTTGGTTGTGCGAGGAGGCACAGTGTGTCTACCTACGCCTCCATCTTGGCCGGAAGTCCTCTTTATTATAATAGTTTTAATCTGTTATACCTTTATTAATACTGGTTTATTTGCTGTTGATAGTGGAATTGTGGGGGGGTATTTTTGCAGGTGTAGGTTTGTTTTCTGGGCCTTATGCTTTGCTCTGGCAGCACCTGCACAACAGCATACAAGATGTGGTGGGCAGATGAACCTCAGTCAACCAGCTGGAGGGAAAGACCCACCAAAGAATGATCCAATAACAATCCAAACCCAATTACATCCAGAGAGCCAACATAAAGGACATAAAGGGCATCCCAAGAGACTCAAGTTCAGGAGATCAAGGAGACTGCACCACTGAATCTCACAGGTCTCCTACCATAGAAGTTCACACCCACAAACTCAGGGAGTCAGAACAGAGCAATTTAACAAGCAGAGGCTAACAAGAAGAGTCTTACAAACAGTGGGAAGACAAAGAAACAACCCCAATAAAAGAAAAAGGAATCCTCAGAAACAACGCAAAATGAGATAGAGACAAGTAAATTATCAAATATTGAGTTCAAAATAGTGGTTATAAAGAATCTCAATGAGCTCAGTGAGAACTATAAAAAACTATAGGGAAACTATGAGGAACTTACTGAAAACTGTATCAACATGAAAAAGGAATAGAACCAATTAAAAAGAGTCAAGAGGAAAAGAAAAATACAATTTCTGAATTGAACAACACAGTAAAAGGTATCAAAAGCAGGCTAGATGAAGCAGAGATTTGAATCAGCTGGCAGGAGGACAAGGTAGAAAAAAAACTCCCAGAAAGAGCAAGAAAATAAAAAAGACTCAAGAAGAAAGAACAGGGGTTAAGGGAACTACAGGACAACATGAAACATAATAATATTCATATAGTAGAGATACCAGAATGAGAAGAAGAGGAGCAAGGAATAGAAAATCTGTTTGAAAAAGTAATGATGAAAAACTTCCCTAATTTGATGAGAGAAAAAGTCACACAAGTCCAGGAAGCACAGAGGGTCCCAATCAAGAGGAACCCAAAGAAGCCCACTC
>VMDR010036648.1:0-10444 GCA_007922815.1 Macrotus californicus | reverse complement strand
TCATCTGGTAAATCAGGGTTGGGATTTAGTTGATCTTAAATTGCCTTCTAGTCATAAATTTCTGTCCTTTCAATTTTCTGTAATCTAGAGAATCCAGTAATGTAAGCATGATTTTTAAGTATATATTTATATTTCAATTGAGATGGAACTCCCATGTAAAGAACACAGGGCATTCTATTATGTGGTGTAAATCAGTAAAATGAAAATGTATCCATTGACAACATTTGTATTTTCACCTATTACAGAGTTGTGCCATCTCTTTGAATATAATGCACTTTTTATGCCCCATTAAAGCATGCTTGACATAACTTTCAACTACTTGCAAACGCTGAGGAGTTGAAAAACATAACATTTACAAAAGATACATCTGGTGCATATTTATATGACTTGGAATAAAGAATCATTTAAATACTGCTGAGCTATCTCCATGTTAGGAGAAAAGATATTATTCCATGTCCATTTGTGAAATCGGTAGTAAAATACGTGGAGATTTAAATTTCTCCTGTGAATTTTTTTTGGTTGACGCATGTTAAAAATATGGAAATATTGATTAGGGCTTAATTTATCTGAGCTGTTGGAATTGCTTCCCTCTGAAGTTTATATATTACATCATTAAATCTAGTTTAGATTCTAAGTTTTTAAAGGTGTTAAAAGTAGCACTTTCTACTCAGAAGAGGGGCAGACTTTCTCAATCTGGGGTTAATGGACCTGTTAAGCATCCAGAGGTGAGCTTGGGGCTTTGTGAACCTCCTGAATTTATTTGTACACATTTGTGTATGTATATATGCATATACAGATCTGTCCAGAAATTATCCATCCACATACTATGAAAAATGGAGACATTTACTGAAGAAGATACAGGATACAAGAAACATTGTACACAGGACAATGATGCCTCAGCCTCCTTCAAAGTAGGCACCTAGGGATGTCATGCAGTTCGCCCAATCTCCTTCAGCTGCCCTATTGCATTTTCCTGAATCTCACCAATGGTCTGAAATCTCTTCCCTTTAAAAGGTGATTTTAGTTTTGGGAAAAGCCAGAAGTCGCAGGGCACCACAAATGGGCTGTAGGGGGCTGAGTCACCTGGGTGATTGATGTTTCACCAAAAACCTCTGACTAAGATGTGATGCCTGAGCAGGTGTGTTGTTGTGATGAAGCTGACAATCACCAGTTGCCCATAGCTGAGGCCTTCTGAATAATCCAAATAGCTTCTGTGGAGGAATGTTCAAGCTTAATGCAAAATTTGATGCAGATTTTTTGCTCTATTCACTCAGTCATTTTGAATGTGACAGTCACACAGTACACATGCTCACTCAACGGCTTCTACGGCCCCCAATGACTAGTACAGTGAAGTCATCATTGGCCACGCATATGCATTCCAGTTCACTCTCCTCTTAGCTGCCAGGTTATGTTGATGTCGGCACAAACCGTTCTCATTGCATTAACAATGGCTGGGCTTTTCCCAGACAGACAAATATATATATATATACATATATATATATTCTCCTCCTGGAAAAGACCTAACTCACATCAGTATCTCAAAGAGGCTTATGATTCTGGCATAATAGAAAGACTTAGAATCATGAGAAATCCTTGGGCTTTCCTGGTTAGCTGTTTAACCTACCTTCTGTAGCCATCTCACTTCTGCAGGGCTTACCTGAATAATAAAAGGGTTGCACCAGAAAATCTCAGCTACCCTTTCCAACACTAGCATTCTGTAGTCCTGAGTCAGAAACTTAACCTCCATCTACCTAAATACTTAAGCCACCAATGCCAATGCCCTCTCTGTTTTTTTTTAATTAACTGCCTTCATTTTTAGGTGGTTATTGTGCAGTTAGTGTGTAGAACATAGGTTAAGTTATGCTGAAAAGTGTGCAGGGCTGCATACATATCGATCTGAAGAAAAGCACACCTAAAAATTTTACAGTTCTTCTAGAGTGCCACGTGGCGCAGCATGTGAAATAGAACTTGTGCCCTCCAGCTCACACACACTTTCATTAATGTCATAGGCCATGCTTTAAACTGAGAGAAGTGAGAAAGTGAGGGCTCAGACCGCTCTGTTCCTCACTATGCAGGAGGGAAAAAAGACTGCTATGTAAGTTAAGGAGTTGTATCACCTTGTCAATTTCTTATCTGTTGTCAGTTTGAATGATTTCTAAATCAGAAGAGTGCTGAAGATTTGTTTTCCCATCACTTTCAAGCCTAAGGAATTTGGAGTTGGAGTTCTGAGCCAGGAAAAAGTCCTGTTTTGAATTCAGAGGCTCTACTGCTGAGCACAGATGTTAGGCCAGTGATAAATTCCAAAAGGTTCATCTTGATATTTCAACTCCAGAGGTCAGAGAGGATTCCTTGGTGTGGGCAGATGAAGAATAGCAAGTGTGGCTGGGGAGTCTTCAGTTGTAGTACCTTGACAGGCTTTAGGGAAGTGATCAGCTAGGAGAGACCCACCTTTATTAGGTAGGCTATTGTAGTGGGCACTGCTGGCCTCAGGCTATAAGGTATCTCTAAATTTCTATATATTTGACATCATGTAGCTTCACTATCTACAAGGCTTTCTAAATTTTTCACTTTACAGTTGCTTCAGTTATATAGACCCAGCCTCCAGAGCTGATATGATCTTTTGTGAAGAAATTCTTAGTTTGAGAGGTATTAATGGGACATGTTCTCCCAGATCTTTTTTGAGCCCTTAAGAGTGACCACGTTAGTGTGGCAGCTGTGCATGTGGACTGGCTCACATGCACATGACCAACCAGATTCCAACCTCAGAGGCAGGCACCCACCCCCCGCTTTTTTTCCTTCTCTCTTTCCCCAGATGTTTTTTAATATTTCAAATCTGTTAAAAATGTTAATATAAGAAGAGGTGGAACTTTTTCTGAGTTCAAATCCCCACAGAAACTATTTTTCTGGGAGATGGCTCGAAAGAGTCTTACAGAGCTGAGATGTCAGCAGTCATGAACTTCATATGAAATTTGGCTAACTCACATACGTTTTGATGTGTACTGATGATGTTTGGAAATCTGAGAACATTGGGATTGATTTATTATTAATTCATGCTTCTAATACTTGACAGAACTTTTTATGACCAATTGAAATGACAAAAAGGAAAAAAAAAGACACAATTAAGGGTTGAAACTGTCAGAGCAATTTTGATGAGGAATGAAACAAATTTCTTTTTTCTCAATGACCATCACCCTCATGCTCCAAAGCCTTATAAAAACCAGATCTACATCCTGCACTGAAGCTTTTCTTAAGTGATTAAGTTTCTTAAGTAATTGATCTGGCTCTTACCATTGTTTACCTTGATGGAAACTGCAGGATACCTTGACTCAGCCTGAGTATCATGTAACCCCAGGAGGTGGGAGGTCAGAGTAAACCTGGCTAATGATGGAGTGCTTTCATCTTTGGAAGGGAGGGAAATAAAAGGCTGACGACTTTGGGCGCCATTTTTCTCTACTGGGAGAGATCTGAATTGATGGAAGTTGTGTGAGAGCTCTAGGCCTGTCCCCATTCCTTCTCCCGAGCCTCACCCAGCGAGGCGCAGTGACTGTGTGGCTTGGCAAGGACACTTGAGCTTTCTACCTAGGAATAGGCTCATGGGAAACTCTTTGAGCATCTTGATAAAGCAACCACAATAAAATTGAAAGTCATGCCACCGATAACATTAACTGGTTTAGGTTTAACTAATACCCCTTCAGTCAACAATATACCTGTTTACTATTTGACTTCAGTATCACAAGGACTTTGAAAGAAGAAATGAAATAAAGTGTGTGAAAAGCTCCTTAGAAAAAACTGTCTTACAGGTCACAAGTGCTCACCTTCACAGTGAATCAGTGTCGCTGTGCAGCCAGAGATTATAAGACATCCCATGAAAGGGCCCGTGAGAGAGAAACAAAAGAAGGATTTCTGACACTCTTTGGCAATGTTCCTGATTCAGATTTTTCAAGTCCTTTCTCTGAAGCCCTGGCATTCCCACTATACTTTACATTATTATTTTGATTTGAAAACACCATTTGTTTGTCATGATTTTTTTGTTGGATGGTGTTATTCAGAGCTGGGGGATGAAACTCCACTTTGGAGACATAATGCACCTGTGCAGGTGAGAATGGAGACCCTTTAACTTGTCTTTCTAGCCTGAGGTCAACCTGTAGAATCTTTTCTTATGTCTCTCAACCTTTTATATATTAATTTCATTAAGTCATCATTTATGTGAGTTCCAGGGCAGTTTTGCTAAATAAAAATGAAACAGGCATCTGGATGAAAAAAGAAAAATCAGATGTTCTGCCACCTCGTTCCTCTCCAATGAAGGCACTGAGACCAGAAATCTAAGTGATTTCTCCATAGATGTTACTTAGAAAATATGACCATGACATTACAAAAATGACCCAGACAGTTCACAAACTATATTTTTACATTTTGGGCTGGAAAATATCATTTTAAATACAGAAACTTTTCTTTTTTTAAAGTAGTTTTTCTGAGACTATAAAATCTTAAATTTATTCTTTTCTCATGTCATCAATCAGGAAGATTTTTCTGATGAAAAAGATTACTAAAAGATTAGGGAATATGCTTTTTAAAGATATAATTCTCTATAAGAAAAGGCATGGGCAACTAAATCATCCAAATAAAGTGGCATGGGCTATTAAATTATCCCTTCAACTTTGGGAATTTATGGTGACCATTCACTATGCAATTCTAAATCTGCATATTATAGATCCAGAATTTAAGAAAAGCCATTTTGCTAATAATCTACTGTGAGGAAGCAGTGCAAATTAATTAATATTGAGGAAAGACCATCCTGTGTCTATGTTCTTAAATGGATGGCCTGTTTGGACTGAAATGAGTGATATTCAGCTATAAATTCCAGTGAAGTTGGTGAACCAGTTAACTCAGTAAACAAATTAAGTAGGGCTAATTTTTTAAAAAGTGAATAGTATAAGTATGATGAAAATCAAGAATGCTGTGAAGGAATATGGATATATACCCCAAGATGAGGAATTTCTTATTATGCCATTTGCAAAGAAGTGAAGAAAGAGATTGCAAACTTTTTTTTTTTGGTAATTATTTGAGATAAATACGTGACTTTGGGTATGTAAATAACTAGAGAAAAAGACTGAACTGAAAATCTGGAGATTTGCCACAAAAATATTGTTTAGAAACCTGAATATGTTTTGAATATTAAAAGGCTTTTCTTTCTCTTATTTTGGTTATGCCTTCTTAAGTAGCTAATGTATTTATCAGCCTTCTTGACCTGAGTTAGGTGATTTGGCCCTGGGTGATTTTTCTAGCACTTCTGATGCCTGTTTAAACTTGTTTTCTAAGAAGACAGTATTGTTGGCTTTTTGCAGAAATAATTTTGACAATTTCTTTCTTTTTTTATTCCTTACCCAAGGATATGTTTATTGATTTTAGAGAGAGAAGAAGGAAGGGGAGAGAAAGAGAAGGCGATGTGAGAGAGAAACGTCAACCCTACAATCTAGGTATGTGCCCTGACTGGGTATTGAACCTGAAACCTTTTGCTGCACAGATGACACTCCAACCAACTGAACCACCCAGCCAGGACAATAATTTTCACCATTTCAATCTGCTTAATTTTAGTTTTTTTTCAATTTTATTTTTGGATTTTCTTTCCTTTTGTCTTGTTTTCTCTTTTAATATTTAAAGTCAACTTTCCACAGATTTTTCCACATTTACTCCCTGGTCCCCTCTTTTCTGTTTGGGATTTTTTCTCTGCCCCATCATCAAATTTCCCTGTCAATATTCCTTATGTGTCTGTGGACTGTCTTTTATCTTTTATCTTTCTCTGTTCTCTTTGCTTTTATGGATATAATATGTTGTCTTCTTCCTGTAGAGATTTTCCAAGCTATTGGACATTTCAAACCAATATTTGTTAATGCACAACTAAGTTTTCACATTTTCATTGAATTTCAAATTGACTTTACTCCCTAATTTCTTTTTTCACAGTTGCTCTGTCTTACCCTCTTTTCCTAATGGGCAGAGGCTCTGTCTTTTCATTCTCATTTGCCTGTCTGGTTGCTTTTGCCTGGTTGTCTGTGCTTAGATCTAAGAAACTCTAAATTGAGAGTTCTGTCTTGGCAACTTAAAATGGGCAGTTTAGTACATTCTTCTCATTGGCTAAATAGACGGCACCTCCACACCCATCTTTTTTGGAAAAGACATGGCTGGTAGCAGGGAAGAACTTTAGACGGGAGGCACTTGTGTGTGTTGCGTCAGTGGGCAGATAGGGTTCTGACTGGGGCCCTCCACGTTACCCCTGTTGTGTCACCCTAGATAAACCACTAAATTCTCTGCACTTCTCTGTATTCTTGGAGATAACACCCAGCTCAGAGGGTTTTTGTGTAAATTTTGTACTTGAAGTATTTCTAGTAAGTGTTAATTCCCTCTGTACTTACCTATGTAGAGAGACTCGGAAAACTTAAGCAGTGGGACACAACAGATACAGCGGATGTGGTGGAAGTGAGGGTGCAAGAAATATAGCCATTAATGTAGTACTTTTAGTGTTTTAAAGCACACTTATATCATTCATTTCCTTTTTCTTTATAATCACCTTGGTCCTTCATTAGGAAACTGGAGCATGTCTTTGGGCCATTGCTGTCATGGGATTCACTTGGGAGAAAGAAGTGCCCACTAAAGCCACATGGCTATTACGAAGGTGATGGCTAGTAAGAGATCACCAAACGTGGAAAATCAGACCATTTGGCCTCATAGAAAAGAGGAGTTTTATGTTTCACTCCTAAGTCCAGAGAAAAGAAAACCTTTCCTTTCCTTTCCTCTTTGTTGTTGTTGGCAAGACTCTGTGAGACTGCAACTCGGATATAAGACACACTGGAGCAAATTTTCAAAGAACCTCTATACTTGGCATGTGTTTGATTTGTCATGCATAGCTGCAGCTCTGGAGAGTGGCAGGGTATGTAGGGTTGGGGGGAGGGGCACAGATGGGGTTTTCACATTTGCCACCTCACTTTTAATGTGATAATGTACTAATTTTGAGGTTTGGTTTTCTTAAGAGTTCCTTAAGGAGGCTAATCTCTTGAGCAGTGTAGTCTTTAAGTGAACAGTACTGAAAATGATGAGGAATCTGTGCCTCTTCACATGGATGTTGGGAAAAAGGTGATTTTTTTTGTTTAAAACAGAACTTAGAAGAAAGCGGCAATGGTTCCTGCAATTTGTGGGCTAGAGTGACTTTCGATTGCTTACAGGTCACAGCATAGCTTTTTCCTAGGTACTTTTTGTCCAGAATAGACCTCCACTAGGAAATGGTTAAATGTCTTAGAGTGAATGATTAGGTGAATGGAGAGGCTTGAGGATTCAGTTTCTTCTCAGAAAGACATAGGTTCCTTTTTTTTGTTATGACCAGTAGTGACTTTAAACCCCTTGTTCTGGCTATTTGTCACCTATATCTGTTAGAATAGAGAAAGTTATGCTGTGGCAGCAAATAACTATCAAAATCTCAGTGGCTTCAAACAACAAGAGTTTTTATTTCTTGATACCACTGCATGTTCACTGTGGGTCAGAAGGGGTGTCTGCTGCTTGTAGACATTCAGGGACTTAGGCTGGTGGAGCCTCTTCTCTATACCTGTTTTCACATTCATCATATGGGGGAAGGGCACATAGTGAAGTTTGCCCTGGCTCTTAAAGCTTCTGCCCAGAAGTGAAACATGCCACTTGTCACATTTCATTGGTCAGAACAGTCACATGACTGTGTCTAACTTCACAGTTGTTGGGGACATTCAAACCTATTGTGAGCTTAGAATGAGGAGAAGAGAAATATTTAATAAACTACCTATGACTACCTCATCACTCATTAAACACAGCCGCACAGGGAAGGGATTTCTCTATGCTTATGCTAATTTGCATCACTGGCAGCAGAATTTCTCTGCCCAGATATTTTGAGCATTGGTAAAAAAGTGCTGCATATCTGCATGATAGTCCTCATGAAGTGACTGTTGTGCATCCTCGGAATCTTATGCTACAGCAGCTTCAAGGACTACTGATACTTTGAGATACTTCCAGAGCCAATGATTATGATGAAAATAATAATGAAGAATAGAAGCTCACCCACATAGAGAAATACATCCCTTAAGCAGTTGCTTAAATTTCACTTTTCCCCTTTCTTTTGAAAGTGCTTTTTCAAGTCTTAAAGAATAACATATTTGGTGGATTTCAACATTTGGTGGATAAGGAAGTTAAGGCTGAGAGAAAATAGGTAGCATAGACTTCTCAATCTCCAATATATAAGGTAAAGTGTTTAACTCATTTTTGAGGGCTTTGACTGTAATCACCAATGCCACCCTCTCATCCCATCCCCAACATCACCGTCACCAGTACTTCCACTACTGCCTCCATCTATCATTATAAACACTTGTGTGACCCATGTAAGGTTTCTCTTCAGACCATCATGGGGACAAAAATTTAGATAAGATTTTTAGCAATTATTTTTTCTTCTACTCATTGCATAATCCAGGAACTAAAAAGGTCATGGAAGAAAAGTGGCAACTCAGAAGTGTCTTGGGGGCTGGGTTTGCAGTAAACCCATCTTCCTTCCTTTTCGATTTGTCTTTTTTTTTTCATTTCAATTTTCTTTCTGTTGTACTTTCTCTCCTTTAAACTTGGAAGAAAACCAGAGCTAAAAATAAATGACACGCTGCATGACCTTCAGGTCCCAGAAAGGGTCTGTGTATTGTGGCAGTATGCCCTTCAACTCTTTTACCACATACGCAACCCAGGTGTACCCCTTAGAAATGCCCAGGTGTGGCTAGGATTTCCAAAGTTAGGGTGATTTTTTTTCCTGCCAAACTCTGTTTAGCGACCATCAGGGGGAAGCTAGAAGGACCAGTCCAAAGTGAGGTGGTATAGTTACCCAGGGAACCAGAATAATTTGGCAGGATTATTGCAATCTACAGGCCCCACTTAAGTCACCTGTCTGCTCTGATGTGGGTACCATGGTGTTCAGAGTGGGCTTTCCCTGGAGGTGATTCTCACTGCTCACTGAGCTGTAGAGATCAAGGTTCTGTCATAACCTCTGGCTTATTATGGCATATAGGACCCCGCCCATGGGCTATGTGATTTTAACAATCCTTTGAAACGCCTTCAGGCATTTGTGTCTTTAACCACCGTTGCTGGCTGAGGTAAAGGTGGAGAGTAAAGAGAGGATTCTGTCCCAAAGTGGAAGGCCTTAGAGCTTTACCCTAACCCCTACCATGACTAACAAAATGAGGATATCATTAAATTACCACTCCTGGCTCTAGTTGAACATTTGCCAAGAATTCCCTGCTACCACCTCATATAATACGTTTTATTTTTCTTTTGGGGATTTGTTTTCTGAATCAGTTTACTTCTTTGTGGTCCCATAATCACCGAATGGAATTCTCTCCATATTTCATCCTTCATCATTAGAAGAAAAATACAGTATCATTTTCTGGCAAGAAATAAATATCTCAAAATGAAAGACAATATTTAGTGACCAAAAAAAAACCAACCCCTCAAAAACAAGAGTACTACATTTCTGATGAATCAGAACTGGAAGCGATTAAGGGCCCATTACATTAAAACAATGAGCACTCACATCCATTCCTTTTTCATATGAAAATCAAACAATTTCTTTTAAGTAAGTTTGGGGCTGCTTTCACAAATGCTTTAAGAAGAACTGCACTGGCATGGTTCAAGGAGTCACACAGAGGAAATTAAAAATATTTATTTAGTTGACTTAATATTTCCTGCTGGAGATTAAAGTTGCAAATAGAGCCCACAACACTAAAATAGATACAATTCAACAATTTAGTTACTATATATTTGGTTCCTAACTGTCAACTTGAACTCCAGTAGAAGTTTTAAATTGTAACTTACAAAATGTTTGTAAGAATGTTCCTTCAATATAAAATGGGGTTGTTTCAGATTGTATTTTCAGGAAAAATATATTTAGTATGATTTTATTTGAATTGCTGGTATTTTTCATAGATTGAAAATGTGAAATTCCTGATAATATTTAGTTTTACTAAAATTTTGGTATGTTGTAGAGAATTATGGTTCAAAGATCATATATTTTCTATCATGCCATTAGGAAAGTTCCTTATGCCATTTTATAATGCATTTCATAAGAAAACATTTTTAAAAGCATTATTTAGAAATCAGGGCTGTCTATTTTCATTTTAAGCGGCTACCTTTTAGGCATTTGAATCAAAGCACACTATTTAAGCTTGGTTGTGGTTAGTTTAATCTTCTTTATGGATGTACAACTGTAGGACTTAATTTTTATTTTAGATTTTATAAAGGAAGGGATATCTGGATTGTAGACACATTCCATTGAGATAACCACATTTTTCCTACGAGGTAGATAGTAGCTACAATAGTTAAGTTTCAATGAGAAGTTACTATGTTCCGGGCAATGGGCTAAAGAATTTTCTGTCATTATTTCATGTGGAGGCAG
>VMDR010036647.1:0-10448 GCA_007922815.1 Macrotus californicus | reverse complement strand
TTCTTTTTGGTATTCCCTATTTTTACACGTTATTAGTATATATTTTTTATTTTCTTGAACATGATTTTATTTGATATTTTGAACATATTTTTGAACACATTTAAAATGGCTGTTTGAAGTCTTTGTCTTAAATCCAACATTTGAACCCATTCAAAGGCAGTTTCTAATGACTTCGCTTTTTTCTAAATATATGTCATACTTTTCACTTATCTTTCACATCTCAGAATCTTTGGTTTAAAAATAGGGGGAGCCCTGATTGGTGTAGCTCCATGGGTTGCACATCATTCTAGGAACCAAAAGGTTGCTGATTGGATTCCAGGTTGGGGCACACAAAACAGGTCCTCAGTTGGGAGTGTGCAAGAGGCAATCAACCAATGTTTCTCTCTCACATCGAAGTTTCCTGCCCTCTCTTTCTCCCTCCCCTCCCCTCTCTCTAAAAATAAATTAATTAAATCTTTTTTTAAAGATTAAAAAAATGGGGGGGAAGTATTTCTAGATACTTACAGCCATTCTGGAATCTGTTTTTATCTTTGGTAGGATTTTGGCTTTTTGTTACATGTCTGGAGTCAAATTGAAAACTCCAACTGTTCATTGTGTGGGTGCGTGCCAGAGTCTCTAGGGAGTTCTCCCTGCACCTTTGGTTAAAAGATCAGGCAATAATTTTGGCAAAGATTATTGAATCTGCCCCTATCCAAGTCTGTCACTTTCAGTTGATAAATCTGTGGATTTTCACTGCCCACGTTAGGTAGCTGGTAGAGGATGGGAATGTTCCCAGACCAAAAGAAAAAAAGAAAACCTTCAAACCCACAGTTCTCAATCAATGCAGTAGCAGTTTCTCATGAGTAAGCATCTCTCAAGTGGTTGCCTATCTTTGGTTATTTCCCAGTGCCTTGAATTGATTGTCATTAATTTTGTCCAGTGTACAATCATTTTCTATGGAGAAGAATCATATGACTTATTTATAGTATCATTACCAGAGTATAGACCATAGGATTGTTTTAAAGATGAAAATAAATGGTGTGCATAAAGCATTGAGTACAATAGCTGGTGTATAGTAAGTACTCAGTGAATGATAGCTATTTCTATTATTGTTATTATTACCTAATTTATTCTAGATCTCTCATTGGGCCCTCAGTATTACTCATTCATTTTTTTTTCCTAAGGAACAGAGCTTCCAAACTATGTATTATGATATCTAGCTCACCAATCCTCAGGCCATCTGTCACCTCAACTTCACCCAGGATTCCAAATTCCTCACTTTACCCAAGTGTCTCATACAAATGCTATCATTTGCTATGTGTGCCATGATGTGGAAAGTTCTAGAAAGTAATACTGTAGAGGACATCCCAGAGCAGGTCCTTATTGGGTCTTCTAGATCTGCCTTCAAACAGGCCTTCTGGAACAAGTCTTTTAAGGAGCTTTTCCAAAGCTCTCTAGAACAGGACCTCATCTGCATATGAGACCCTCCATTCAATCAGTAACTTTGATGATTTGCAATGTGCCAGGGCCCTTCTCCTACCTTCCACTACTCCCAAAAGTAAACCAACATGGCCCATGGTATGTTCTACATTCTATACATGTCCTGTTTTCCTGGCAGTTTATGCACTAGGGGCTGAGAATAGTCCCAATTAAGTTTTTTTTGGCTTTACCAAAGACATGGGTGGGGGCATCTGTTATTTTATTCTGTAGCAGCATCTTATCATTTTTCCCTAAGGTACTGATGCAGAATAAAATAACAGTGATCCTGGGTTACCCAGTTTACAAATGCTACATGGAAAACAGAAGGAATTCTATGTCAGTTATTTTCCTGTTGGGGGCAGTCTTTTCACAATCACCAGTGCACTGATACGGTTGCAGCCTTCAGCCTTTCAGCCTTTCTAATGAGAGAGACGATAATGGTGCTGTTCTGAGTCACCATGAGAACTTCATTAAGGTTCGCATTCCTGCTTGTGCAAATTGGCCCCTCACCAAGTTATGGGTCTAAGCTAATTGGTATAACGCGGGGAATATCTATCTACTTCTACAACTCCAGCATTGATCAGGTAATGAAGATTACATGTGAACTTCCGTGGGTATTAATTTACACTGATTATCTGTGCTCCAGTTAGTGACAATGAGGTCCACACTTTTACAGAGACCTATGATTTAATAGTGGAGAAATATAGTAACTTCCTAACTAACTAATAGGACCGTGTTTGCTCTTGCCACCTAATAAGCCCATCAGTGAAGGGTCAGCATTTCTGTGTGATACTAACTTTAATGAAGAGTAGTTTAGCATGCCCACTTTTGAAATAATATACATAAGGGAGACATAATTTATACATAATTAAGTTGTAGCAAGAAGGATAAGCTTCACTGTTAAAATCTTAATTGGAGAAAGATGTTCACTATTTGTCATTAAAATGCTTTACAGATAATTTTTAATAAAACATAGTATGGTGGTAAAATGCATTATTTTATACTTATGAAAATAAATGATATTTTCATGCAGCTTCCAACACTAGTTCACACTTTAATAAGTGAAATATGCCTTTATCACACTCAAGTTTCACCACTCTCCCATTCTTGAAATTTGTTTCTCATCCCTGCACGAGGGGCCGCTAGGACAAAAATATGATATGCTAATTAAACACTCCAGTGTAGTTCATACGGGAATTATTCTCTACCAGCCAAAAAAGGTTTTAGAGCTGGGGCCAAAGATTTGTTTGGAGTTTTGTTTTATCAGTTCATGTTTGAGTCCTTGTAAGTAATATTCTCCTTCTAAGAGGGGCCTGTACTAATACTTGGGGCATCCTTAATCACTGGATCGTACATGTCTATCTGCAGTGCCTAGCACTGCGTCAGAATCACAAGACGTTGTTCTAGGGATGGGTGGATGGATGGATGGATGATAGATGGATGGGCAAACAGACAAATGAATATTAGAATCATATATTCTTTTATTCATTCATCCAAACAAATAAAAAATATTAGGACAGGATTGTACAATGTCATGGAAGGTAGGATAGGAAAGAATTTCCAGATTGGAAATAAACTGAAGTTGATGTCGAAAGTGTTTTCTTTGGCCCTGGCTGGTGTGGCTCAGTGGATTGAGTGTCAGCCTGTGAACCAATATTCCCAGTCAGGGCACATGCCTGGGTTGTGGGCCAGGTCTCCAGTGGGGGGCACACAAAAGGAAACCACACATTGATGTTTCTCGCCCTCTCTTTCTCTCTCCATTTCCCTCTATTTATAAATAAATAAATAAAATCTTTTTTAAAAAAGAAAGCGTTTTCTTTAGGACAAACCTCAGAATTAAGGACACAAACTGTAATTGACTAATTAACACATGCATAGTAAATCTGCAGTAAGGTAGTCAGAACTTTGCAAGGTTGTTTCTGTTTCTGGGATTTAAATCTTGGGTTAATGAGCCTGGGAGCTGATGGCTGCATTAAGGAGTATTTGTATTTGCCCTAAAATCTGTCTCAAAAATCAAGGCGTATTCTCTTTCTGTGGGGATGGGCAAACAATTCTGGAGTTAACTTTTTTACACCATTCATTAATTTCCTAGACTTGAGTCATCACCTGGTCATCGTACATCTCTACTGTCCTCTTGGCTGTTTTGGTGGCCCTCCTCAAAACCTTTTGAAATCTTTTTTGTCTTTATTGAAGTGAAAAAACCATAACTACACTTAGCATGTTAAGTGATGGCTTTTAAAATAAACATAACTGCTGTTACCCATTTTTTCCGGAGGTCCACTTCTTTACTCAGCATGGACACAGCAGTACCTCTTGAACCTTACATTAGCGTCACGCTTTACAGTTTACTTTGCTCCAAACCCACGTTGTCGCATGTGATTTTACAATAACCCTCTGTAACAAGGACAACTGCTATAGTCATCTTCAATTTACAGATAAGGAAACTGAGGCGGAAGGAAGTGAAATGGCCTTTCCAAGCTCATGTAAGAGATAACAAAAGAGCCAGAACCTGAACCCTTGCCTCCAAAGCCCACATCAATGATAATGATGAGCTATGATCTGTCACAGCTTATTAAATATGTAGTTACTAAATACTAGATACAGCGCTAAGTACTTTCCATGTTTGCATATTTAATTTGTACAACCAGCAACCCTATTAGCAGAGGGTCAAACGAGTTAAGTGATTTGCAAAAGGTCACAGGGCTAAAAAACAACAAAAATATGATTTTAGAAAAAAAAAATTCTGCCAGACCCCCAAGCTGCCCCACCAGCTCAGATCCTCTGACTCCGAGTCTATTGCTTTTCTTTCGGTACACCAACCAATGGCCACAAAACCCCAGAAAGCATTCCTGGGTCGTATCTGATAACTTGGGGCTGGTCATCCCACAGGTCGATATCTGAAGGATGACCATCATCCCGATTTGCTCAGAACTGAGTGGTTTCCCTGATCAGAAGAGTTTTAGTGCTAGTACTGGAAAGTCCTGCACATGCCAGGATAACTTGGTCACTGTAACTATCTGGTACCCTCTGTCCACTGGTGCATCTTGTGGGAAATTCCTGTTATTGAGGTGAATTCAGGAGGAGTTGGAGCCCAGAGAGGTAAAGGCAGCTTTGAGTAAATGACGAGATTCTTTTGGTCTCTGCAGACCCAGAGTAACAATCCACCTGGGTAGCCATTACCTGCAGAATTTAGATTAACTGAGTTTTGTTCTTCAGAATTCCTCTTCTGACTTCTTCGATACTGTGTAAAAGGCAGTTCTATGTATTTTCCTGTACCAACCTCTTAGACTTTATGATGTCTTTTATATTTTGAAAAAACATTCCCAGCCTCTCCCCTTATGTATTAAACTTGGATTCATAAATTTATTCCTCACCCAACATGTCCCATATGAAAAGCCTCTGCACGGAAACTGCTCTGTCATGTGGTTTGAAATCACAACATCTCCACTTGGAGCACAACCATTAAACATGCAAACGCAAAATTGAATTGTTCTGTTTTATTACAGTTTTAGTTGTGAGTCTACACACTCTCAAGGGCAAAGGCTCTGGCAGCTTCTTTTGCAATCTAGATTGGAGTCATGGTCAGGCAGGGCTAGACCCTAGACCCAGAAGGTCATAATTCTTGCTGTCACCATTAGTCTCCTCCCTGTTATATGTATGTAATTCTTCCTTCCCTTTTGTCTACACACATATGTCTATATGTACAAAAATTAACATTCGTGTACACTGGACCAGCTTTTTATGTGAGAGTTGAGTATTTTCCATGTATAATGCACACTTTTTTGCCCAAATTTCTGAGGGAAAAATAGGGGTGCACATTATACATGAATAGTACTAATTCCATAACTATATAAACATTTTTAATTCTTTTATTTATGCTTGCATGGTAAAAGTGTAACTCTAGAAAGCAATAACTATATCTGTATCAAAAATAATACCCTGGAATACAATCATTGGTTTTGTTTCAAAATCCAAATAAATAAAAAATTGAATTAAAAAATTAAAACAGAAGACTTTCCCCTGAAAGTTTGGGCTGAAAACGTGGGTGCATATTATTCACGGCAAAATACAGTAAATGACAGATGGGTGGTAGCAGCCAGGCTAAGGGGAAAATGTGACCAACAGAAGGTCCCAATGGCTTCCTGTGAGGTCATGGTTCTCTCTCAAACAGATAGTTGAGCTGAGCCACTCATGTTGGCCACTTGTGTGGGCACTGTTTGGTGAGAGAAGTCAGAGGGTTTAAGGGCATTGTGGAATGCTCTGCCGAAACCAAAATGACTGTGTGTTAACCAGAGAATTGTGCCTCGTGAGTCTAAATGAGAGTGACCAGCAAAAAGTATTCTAGCCAGCCATTCATTCATTCATTCATTCATTCATTCAATAAGTGCTTTTTTGAGCATCTACTATATGCCAGGCATTATTCTAGGCACACAGGCTCCGCTTATATTTTGATGGAGAAGAGACAGACAAATCAATGTTTCAAGTGGCTATAAGTGCTACAATGACACCCAACAGGATAAGGAGATAGAAAGGAATCTGTGGAATCTGAGGGCTATTTCAGCTGGTGAGGTTGGGAAAGACCTCTTCAATAAAATGGCAGCTGATTAGAGCTATGAATAAAGTGAGAGAGGAAGCCATGCAGGAAGAGCATTCCAGGCAGAAGGAATGGTCAGGATAAAGAGCAGTGCCTTGGGTCACCTCAGGGGAACTCAAGGAGGTGATGGCATCCACCACAAACCAGGAAAGTTAGGAGGGACCATGAGAATGACAACAGTGGATTCTTTTACAGACGCCACAAGCTGTTATTTCATCATGGTAGTTAACCATTTTAATTGTTCAATATATGCCACAATACAAAGAAAAAAAAAAAACAACGTTAAGAGCTATTGGGCTAGCTACATCAGGAAGATGGCTGAGAATCATAGGAGAGAGAGAAAAAAAACCTCTTTAGGGTACTGGGGACTGTTTGCTATATCTGGATGCCCAACCAAAAAGGCCCCTGCTTTTGAGGTGCCCACACTTGCTGAGAGTGGGTAAGTTTGGGTTTCGCTGGGGTTGAAGTTGACTGGGACCTGTCCTAGAGTCCTGATTTCCCAGGCACCAGGTCAGTCTTGAGCTGGAGAGAGGCTGAAGTGTTTCTGCTGTTTCATTGGCAATCAGGTGTTTCATTGGCATTCCACAACCTGTCGTAAAATCATTCCGTATGTGAAGATACTCGTGATCTGTTCCTGAGGGGGAAGTGGTAAAGGAGGTGAGAACTTTTGTTTTTATGAAAGCATAGTGGACATACAATATTATATTATTGTCAGGTGTACAACATAGTTATTCAACATACACCTTATAAAATGGTCACAATAAGTCTAGTGGTCATCTGTCACTGTACAAAGTGATTACAATGTTATTGGCTGTGTGCGCTCTGCTGTACACCATTACAGTCCCATGGTATTTATTTCATAACTGGAAGTTTGTGCTCTTATTCCTCTTCACCTTTTCACCTATACCCTGACCTTTCTCCCATCTGGCAGCCATCAGTTTGTTCTCTGTATTTCTTAGTCTGTTTCTATTTTGTTTGTTTTGTTTTTCATAGATTCCACATAGATGTGAAATCCTATGCTATTTGTCCTTCTTTGTCTGACTTAATTTACTTACCACAGTACCTTCTAGGTCCATCCACGTTGTTGCAAATGAGAGCTCAGAACTTAAAGGGAGAGCCCCTACAGCTCATTCCCTTAAAGCTAATATGTGGAGCTGGCAGGTTATCATGGATAGGAAGCTTATATTTGCATTTTTAGTGAGAGAACATGAAGAAGACAGAGAATGACCATGAACTATTGATTAAGCTCCTACAAGACATAGGGCACAGTGATAAACTTAGGCACGGGAGTAATAATGTGTAAGACAAACCCCTGATGACAAAAGTATAAATCACCTTGTGAGAAAAAATCAGATTTTATCAAAAATTATTTTTTATGAATGAAAAGAACCTGAATTGCTGAGCTTTGTTATAAGGAGCTGCTAAGTTACTTAGATAAATTGTTAAGTTACTTACAAAATTGTTGTCCTGTTTACCAAGACTAGACATAAAGGAAAGTGTTCATCTTGGGGGGAATATCATAACAAGGCGAAGAAACTGTTACGTACAAGGGACGTTGGGAAGTCTTGTTTAGTTCAGTCTGGCTGGAATACTAAAAAGTAGGTTTGGAAAGATACGTGGAGGTCAGATTGTGGAGGATCTTGCGTACCAGACTAGGAATTTGAATTGCATCCTGAAGGCACAAGGGAGTTTTCACTAGTTTAGAAGAAAATATATAAAATTTACTGTGACTGAGTTGGAGTGAATGACTTACAAAATCCAAGGACAGGAAGACTGGTTAGACATCCTACAACGGTCAGTACTTCAGGTGTCAGATGATATAGTGTGATCGGTGAGTTATACAAAGATTCACACAAGAGATTGAAAAAGGCACAGCAAACAAACAAACAAAAAAAAGCACGGCAACTTCTACTTTTGACCAAGATGGAGGAGCAGGGATTAGATATAGTCTCATGCCTAAAACAACTAAGAAAATCGAAATATATGTAAGTGTGGTTTTCCTATATTGAACATCAGACATGACAGGGCAGTGGTCATAGAGAGGACACAAACAGGCCAGCACTGTGGTTGCTCCAGCTCAGTGACGGAGTGGTTTCCAGGCAGCAGCATGAGGATCCGGAAACCAGGTGAGCCTAGCAGTCGGCCTGAGTTGAGGAGACCACAGAATCCCAGGCAGCAAGAGCCTACGGGGAAGAGTCCAAGAAAGAAAGTGCAAGGAACAGTACAAGCAAGCAAGAGACAGAGCTCCAGAGACCTGCAGAGGGGTCCCTCGAATGTTCAGGTAAATGCTAATAAACAAAGGTGTGTGAAGAAACTACCCAAACCTGCAGTGAGAACCACCCAAAGGATTAGAGGAAAGCAATCCTTGTATCTCAGGTAGGTAAGGAATAGTTTATCTTCCCAAGCAACAAAGTAGAAAATCCTCATAATTCACATAACATCAGGGAGAGTACTCAGAAGTTTCTACCTTCCATAGTGGAATAAAGCTAGCGATAGAATAGGGGCTGCTCTAATCCTGACTAAGAAAGCCGTAAAGCAAGACTCAGAAGAATCAAATTATTTCCAAGTAACTTAATAGTTTCTGAGGACAAAACTCAAGAATATTTACAAGAATACAAAAAATGTCCAGGAGCCAAAAAGGCAAAATTCCCAATGTGTGGCATCCAATCAAATATTACCACACATGCAACAGAATAGGAAAATATGAGCCATAATAAGGAGAAAAACTAATCAATAGAATCCGACTCACAAATGCTACCAACAATAGAATAAATAGACAAGAACACAACAGTCATTATAACAGTATTCCTTCCATATGTCCAAGAAGGTAGATAAAAGATTGAGCATGTGTAGAGACATAGAAAATATTAAAAAGACACAAACTGGAATTCTAGAGATGAAAACTGCATGTATAATAAAAAAAATACACTGGATAGGATGAACACCAAATTAAATAATGCAGAATAAAATATCAATAAATTTGAGGAGATTACATTGAAACACAGAGAAATAAAAATATGACCAGCTAATTTTTAAACTATGGGGAGACATGAAGTAGCCTGATATACATGTAATGGAAATTCCCAAAGGCCAAGGGAGGGCAGAAAAAATATTTGAAGAAATAACGGCCAAACACTTTTACAAACTGGATGAAAATTTAAACTCACAGATCCAAGAAACTCAATGAACCTAGAGCACAAGAATGAAGGAAACTGATCCAAGTTACAACATAATCAAATTGCTTAAAACCAGGGATAAAGAGGAAATCTTCAAAGAGGTTCAAGGAAAAAGATGTATTATATAGAGAGGAATGAATAAGACAGCAAATGTTTTCTACCTAAATTGATCTATAGATTCAGTGCAATCCCAATCAAATCCTAGCAAATATCTTTAAAAAAAAAGAAATTAATAAGCTGCTTCTAAAATTCATGTGCAAATGAAAGGAACTAGAAAAGCCAAACAATTTTTTTAAAAGAACAAAGTTAAAGGACTTAATGCGACATGATTTCGAGACTTAAAAAGCTACGGTAATCAAGACTGTGCTACTGGCGAAGAGACAGCCGATGAGAACAGCAGCGCCCTGCAGACAGTAAGGAAATAGAGCCACACATATATGGTCAACTGAATTTTCCCAAAGGTGCAAAGGAAGTGTTCTCAATAAATGGTGCTGGACACTCTTATGCAAAAAAAAAAAAAACAACCCAAAAACCATACAGTGTACCATTTATAAAAACTAAGTCAAAATGGATTTTAAGCCTAACTGCCAAACTCAGAACTACAGAACTTTTAGAAGAAAACACAGGAGAAAATCCTTGTGACCTTGGACTAAACAAAGATTTCTCATGTCTAATTCCAAAGTGCTACCTATTTAAAGAGAAAGAACAAAACTGACTTTACTAAAATTAAAAACGTCTGCTCTTGGAAAACTACTGTTAAGAGAATAAAAAGACCAGCTACAGACTGAGAAAAGATATTTACAAAACATGTATTTGATAAAGGACTTGTATCCGACATATTTTAAAAACTCTAAAATTCAAGAAGAAGAAAACAAACAACCTAGCAAAAAAAAAAAAAGGCAAAAGATATGAACACTGAGCCACAGAAGATATACAAATGGCCAAATTAGCACACGGAGAAGGGTTCAACATGGTTAACCATTGGACAAAGGCAAATTAACACTGCAATGAGAGTAAAAGTTTTGGGCCTTGAGTAACTGAAAGATTGATGGTATTTATGATTGTTAAAATAGGAAACCAGTTAGGGCTGAGGGTAGAGGACCATTCAGAGTGGGGGTACCTAGCACACAGATGAAGATATAGGACTAGAACTTAGACAAGTCACATCCAGATAAATAATTTTTTTAAAAAAAGCCCATAAAGAAGAATCTATATCCAAA